>NEWO01000614.1:202506-248305 GCA_003013225.1 Phalaenopsis aphrodite | reverse complement strand
CATAGACATTCATAAAGGAATAAAGGTGCATTTCTACCTTATCCTAACCATTCTTTCAAATGCTTCAATTAAAGAAAATAAAAAAATGATCCATATGTGTATATTTCATTTCTCACTACCCTAAGTGAATATTCATGCAAACATTTTTTTTTATTTCAAGATTTCCACCGGCATATCTCGAGCAAGGCAACAAAAATAGAGGAGAGGAAGAAGAATACCTCTTTAAACAGATTTGAAATAAAAATATAAGAATGGCTAAAGAAAAGACCACTACAAATGCTCCACGTCACAAGCTTTTGAAATTTCTAGCTCAAAGAGGGTTCCAGCAATACTCTTCTTCCTCAAGAGCTTTTTCTTTCTTTCTCAAAATTTTTTTTAACAACACTCAAGCCACAAAAGATGAGAAGAAAAATGTAAGTTAGAAAAGATTTTGGCAGCACCTCCCCCACTCTTCAAATTTCGGCTAGCCTTAAATTTTTTCCCCAAATGGGACTTTATAAGCAAAGAAAGGAGAAGAGCAGCCACCCACCAACCACTCTAGCCAGCAAATCAAGTGAGGGGAGAGGAGGAGAAAGATTTAAGGCAAGAGGAAATGCAACATGGGGCAGAGAAAGGGTCGGCCTGGTGGAGTTCCATCGCTGGAGGGCTGCTCGGTTGAGAGGAACTCGAGGAGGCTGCGTGCGTATGCGAATCGATAGTGGAATGCCGCGTGTGAGGAGGCGAGTCTTCTCATGCACGAATGGCAGAGGAGATGCGGGAGCTAGGGCACGGGCGAGGAGCGGTCGCGGGAGCTAGGGCACGGGCGAAAAGCGGCTTCGATCGAGCGTATGGAGTGTTTTAATCGGGTCTAAGCGAGCCAGTGAAAACCTAAATAAGGTTAGGTTAAATATGAATATGATTTAAGAATACTTATATAAAAGTAAATATTTAAGATTTTGAAAAATAAAATTTTAATTTGTGTTTCACCCATGCATCAAAACATAGCAAAAATTGATGTCATTTTTAGGTAATTTTGAAGTTTCGGACGTGTTTGTGAGGTTCTTTTCACCACCGGAAGTCGTTTTGACGAATTCAACGATTTGCGTGCCAATTTTCTCGTGTCGAAAATATGGCAATATAAGTGTCTTTTCCTACCAAAATGGGTATCCCGGACGCGTTGACGCGGTCCAATTTGTCGTCGGAGGTCATTCGGAGAAGTTCGCATTTTCACCCATCCTTTGGGCTTAATTAAAGTCCGATTTCGCGCAATTTCGTGAACTTTGTGTATTTGATGTGTGTATGTGACGAAAAAGGTCGTGACGATCTTTTCCTAAGGCTTGAAGTCCTATTTGGAACATTTTCCTTGAATCTTCGCAAAATAGTCCATAACCGCTCGTTTATAAGACGATGGTCTTGTGCCAAAGATGCTAGACATCAAAGGAAAAATAGGAATTAGCTAGAATTTCTAGAATAGTGAGTCTCAATTCTAGTTTTCTAAGATGGTCAATAGGAATTTCTAGAGCTAGAATCTAGACTCTAAGGAGGAGAAGACAAGACCTCACAAAAATGAGGTCAACAAACACACACACACAGATATATATATATAAATGTCGTCGTTCCGCTCTGCTAGGGTTCCGCCCCATGGCGAACCCTAGTGTCTCGCGTTGCTTCCTTTCTGCTTCGGGATTCAGCGTAGTCACGCGTCGCCTGCTTCGTCTCGGTGGTCTACTTCCATTCCAGTTGTCTGCTGCATTTCCTGTTTGCGCCTCGTCTCAGCCTCTGGCGTAGGCGGCTGCGACAGATCCTGCAGCTTTTCTTCCTGCTGCAGTTTGGCACTAGCTACGATAATGGCCTCAGGGCTTTCTTACGCCGCCGCCCTCACCGGTGATAACCTCGCCAAACCCTCCTATGCTACAGTGGTTCACAAACGCAGCTCCCCTTTTCACCTCACAGATAGTGCGGTATTCCCGTAGAGTTACCATGATTCTGTTGCAGGAAATAACAATTGCAATCTTATAAAATAAGTAGAGAAAAAGGCGGGCAAACCAACAATTTTCTTCTTTGACGCTGAAATTTCAACTCGTGCAGGAAAATACAAATTTATACTAGTTGGAAAGTTTCAATTAGGTTGTCCGAATATGGAGATCATCAGGAAGGCTTTTGAAGATTTCAAACTGGTTAGGGATTGACAGGTGGGTCATTTCGATGGAAGACATGTTATGATACAGCTGAGCACAGAAGATAATTACACGAATATTTTCTCAAAGAAATTCATCACAATTGAGGACAAACATATGAAATTGCTCAAATGGAGCCCCAATTTTGATCTCAGTCAAGAACCCCCAATTGCACATATCTGGTTTTCATTACCTGAACTCAAGTTTCGTTTCTTTGATCTACCTATCTTATATGCAATTGAGACTATCCTTGGAAAATCTTTGCAGGTAGATTTATCTACAGTTCATTTCTCAAGACCCTCCATTTCAATGATTTTGATTGAACGAGATATTACACTACCGGATGTAGTAAAAGAAGTCTGGCTTGGATCTGCTCACAATGGTTATTGGCAAAAAATCATTATAGAACCAAAATCATACTACTACAAGCACTGCAAGATGTTTGGACACTCGTCGGAGAAATGTTTCAAATTGCACCCACAGTTGAGAACCAATAGTCAAAAGCAGGAACACACTGTTAATGCACCTCATGTGCCTGAACGCGCTCTTAGCAAACTTGATGACAGCCAACCTGAGGAGGGAAACACCACAAGACAGGAGTTAGTGTTTGCCCCTGAGATCCCTTCTCTTGACCATACTACAATAGATGATGTTCGAACTGAAAATCAGGATAGTCCCGCAGCTCCTATTCAGGAAGCATCAGTTGCAGAGGTAACAATTCACACTTCACATACACTGGAACTTATTGCGGTGGCAACGACTGTCTTTCCTCCTACTGCGGTTCAAACATCAAATCAAATCGAGGATCATATGAGCCCGTCTTCAGATGAAGAATGATAGGTTTACACTTCTCGGTTGAAGAAGAAGCTTAGGGACTCACTCCAACTTGAAAACTTAATGGATGATACTTTGGTGACTCCTGTCAATGACACGACCCTTCAAAGCTTGTTATCTGATTCCGCTCCTAAAACTAGAGGAAGAGACAGGACTAAACTGGCTCGTCTCTAGCTACTGTTTTTTGCATGTTTTAAATTTGTTTTTAATTTTTTTGAGTCTATCTGTACCTTTTGTTGTAGTTTTTATGTACTTGTATAGTATGGGTAGGGTGCCTCTTTGGACTCTTCTCATATAACCTTTATGTATCCTTTTCTATTTTAATAAAATCAGCCCTTAGACCTTTCAATATATATATATATATATATATATATATATATATATATATATATATATATATATATATATATATCAGGTTCTATAAAGTTTTATTTTAATGGCTAACAAATTATACTAACATATTTGGTTTAATTAAGATATGCTTATTAGGGATTAAGAAATTTGTTGCTATTTGTGATTCAGGTGAAAATGAATATCAGAGAAATTGTGCTGAACAACTATTTATTTAAGATTTAAAGGTGTTTATAACTTATAAGCTATTCTTACTTTTTTAGTTGCTGCATTTTATTATGTTTTACACTAAAGATTATCAAATTACTCACAAAATAGAAAAATAAGTAAAAAGTTATGCATTGGATTAGAAAACAATATGTTATTAACTAGTAGAGCAAATCTATTGCCTGATTGATGTAGTGAAATTTATTAAGCATCACAGTACATTATGAAACCATTACTTGTAGATAATAGATTGGATGTTCTACCCATCAAGGCTTTAGTCTTTCAATACTAAGATTCTCTCGTATAAATTACTATTATAGACTCAATTCTTTCAAGGCATCCACTTTGTTCCTTGAAAATAAATAAATTTAGAAACAAGTTATTATACCTTCATACTCCATGGTATAAAAGTAGCTCCTCACCTAGCCATGGGCTTTGTAGTGATGTCGATGAAGAGAGGTGTAACTTTAATTATGAGAAAGCACCTTTGTATTCCTCATTCCATACAAAAGGGCCTTACACTTTTGAAAATTTTTAAGAAAGGCGAGTACTTCTCTTGCGACTTAAAGATGCAGCGATCTAACTTTGATTCACTCAATTAGTTATTGTAGCTTCTTAGTTATCCTTGAACAGGGTATTTTTTTGACTTGCTCGTTTTATTGGGATTCAATTTAATTTTCTCATGGGCGAGTAATAAACACAAGATTTATTAAATTTAGCTTTAAATATTAATTTCAGATAATCAATTTGCATGTTGATTTTCTTCCTTATGGGCGTTTTCCTCAAATACATAAAGTGTTGCTACAGGGTCTTGCTTTTTTTTTTTCAGCAAATCATTTGGATAAACTGCATTGTTTTTTTTTCCTTTCTACATCTTGAACACATTTTCTATCATTCTTTGATAAGTTACATATATATTTTTTAGGCTAAAAGGTAACACTGTGATTGTATAATCCATCCACAATGTTGAAGGCTATTTTTTTGCAATTGGCTGGGTGTATTTTGATCTGGTGACAGCCAAAGAAGACATGTCAAAAGCTCACAACTGAAAATCCTACCATCAAGTCGACTAGCATGTAAATCCTTGGAACGAGCTAGCCTTTTTTTGGACATGTTTTTATTTGAATTCTGATTCATTATAACATTCATGATCCAATCAACGTATTTTACTTATTTGATAAACCAAGTTTTAAATCTTTTTGGACCTTGTTTCTTATTGGCTCAACTAGCACAATAAATATTCTCCTAACCTTTTTGTTAATAGACCTTGCACTTCTCTCAATGTTCAATCTATGGGATACGACTTTGATGTCTATTCTCAACATTTTAGCTCTATTCTCAACATTTTAGCTCTTAATCATGCAAAGATTTTTACATTTTGCTGGAGAATTTTGACCAATCCGTTTCGTATTTGCTTCTAAAGATAGTGTTGATGTGAAGTGCGCAACCATGGGTTTTCGAAGTGTCTAGATTTCTACTGCTTTTGTAGTCTCCAACGCTGACCTCTTTTGATTTCCAATTGTGACTTTTTTTTGTACATTTCCAATGACTTTCAAGTACCACGCTGTTGATTGCAACAAATTGCTTACTATAATTTATCATCCAATAGCTTGAATTTTGACAATGACATTATACATTGAGACCACCAGCATAGAAGTGCTTTAGTGTATTGAAGATCGCATTGTTTGTCGTGCATGATCCATTTTGATGAAGTTAGCCATGGTTGTATATTGGCTTTCTTCTTTCCCCGGTGAAGGCATTGTGATCATATTTTCCAACTTTCTTAGTTCTTAAAGAATCTAAAGGGTGAGCCAACTTTAAAAATAATATTCATAGAAATTTCGATTTCAATCAAAATGCTCTCGATCGAGTAATTCATGTTACTATGATGACAGCAACATCATTATATGGATTTTCATTCCCCAACCTATTTGTCTAATTGGAGGAGACGTGTGACTTATGAATGAGGAGCTTTGGAGCTACTCATCAAATTCATATCTTGTGATTATAGTCACTTGAGGCTTGTTAACCGAGAATCCAAGAATAGACATTACAGCTCTAACAATATGAATTGCTCGGCTAGGGACTTGTTGTTTTTGTGCTCCTACATTGGTGTTTTCTTTGGTCTTCTTTGTGGATTCAGTAAAATGAATTCCTTCAACTTGCTAATCTTAATTACTTCTTCCACTAGAATTTAAAGGCACCAACAAGTTTCCCCTGTCATTCTTACATTTCATTTTGTAGGCGTAATACTTTGATGAATCTTTGGTGTGAGCCTCCACTCTCATAGGTACTAGTTTCTTAAAGAAATCCTTATTTTGGACGACCTTCACAAGCTATGTTATCAAAAGCCTTAGTGAGGTGATCGCTTTATTGGCTATTGTGGCACTTGTTTGTGATCTGGTTGGAGTTATGATCTTTCCAAGTTCAACATCCTTAGGTAGCTTCAATCCTCTTTGGTAAGCGCCTAACATTTCCTGTAGCAAAATCCCTAAAGCAACTGCAGAATGAAGAGCTTGATATGCTATTATATGCTTTGACATTGATGTGGCTCTAAGTTCGTGTAACTTGACCAGTGTTCTCGATTGCTATAGACTAAGGGTGTATTTAAGAGTTTCCTCTCATAGAACTTGAGTGAGAGTTGCTCAAGTTACTGCCGACTCAAACTCCTTCACTTTTAACATCATTCTTTAAAATCTCAAATGAAGTTTCTCAATGACGCACTTGATTCTCATCTCATTTTTAGTAGGGCTTGCCTGTTCTTTGATGATCTTTGGGCGCCAAAAAATTATCTTATGAACATTTTCTTGAACTCAACAAAAGATGTTATAATGTTCAATGAAAGTCATGAAAAACTTTTGAGAGGGGATTCTTTAAAAATGTTGAAAAATATTTTCCACTTCAGGGCCTTGATTGTACTTAATCGGGAGGTGGCCGACTTAAAAAAGATTGCATGATCAAAATGATTTTTTCTCCCTCGGTAGGATTCTAGATGGGGTACCTTAAATTTTGGCAGTCTTTTTCTCAATCTCTTTTGAGAATATGTGTCATATGAGACTCACACCTTATTTTGTTGGGGTAGGAGTGTGGTTATTTAGCTATTGTCTAGATGATACATTTTTTTTATTTTTAGTGTTGAATTTAGTGCCCTCACACTCATGGGCGGAACCATCCTATTTTTTGATGGAGGTAAACTTATTATATAAAAATAAATTGTACAAACAAATAAAATAAATATCACAAAATTCAAAATAAAGTTTGTATTTCATCATCATTGATCAATTGAACAAGCTTTTTCAAGCTATTTTATTTCTTTTGATAGTTACATAACTTCATTTAGTACCAAATTAAAGACTTCTTTTTCAATGTAACACATTTGACCGCGCAATCGAATTTTGACAAACTTCATTGAACTAGTAATGTTATTGTTAAGATAATAAATTTGTAAACTAAAATATACACACTTAGAGATGAGAAATCAATATTATTGTGCATATCAATAATATAAATGAACAATTAATGCTTAAGTGTTAAACATTTAACAATAAAAAAATCACAATGATATAATTATGCAAGTGATTCAGTTTTCTCTTATCAAAAGTAGAGAATGAATAATTGGGATTTAAGAACGTTGTACAAAGGAGTAGCTTAGTACTTGCTTTAGAGAAATGACTGTTCAAATTTTGAAGTTGTATCAATCACGGTGTAAAATATCTCAACATGATAATAATCTAAAATTGTTATTTATGTCACCTCAATGTGTTGACTGATGCTGAGCCTTGAACATGCAGTTTATATCTGAATACAATTTCAAAAATATTGCAAAAAATGATATTTCATCTAATAAAGAATCTCTTCCATTCCCCCTCATTACCTAAAATTGTTACTTGGATAATTGGACTAATTTTATTGTATTCTCAATATCTCAATTTTTTTTGTGTAAGATTGTGATAATTCATTGAAATATCTAAAAAATCAATTATTAAATATACTGCAAATATTAAAAATTTCATTGCACATATTAAAATACCAGCTTCAACTGACTGTCGATCATGTATCCCATCTTTTTTTGCTATCTCAAAAACTTCAAATACTTCAAATACAAATGCATAGATTTTTGTGAGACTAATTAAAGTATTAAAATGTGAGTCTTAATGAGTTGCACCCGCTCGTTGCAAAGTATTGTTTTATTTAAAGCAAAATAATTTATTAAATTTTCAATTTTAGGATGCAAAATAACTTTTTCATGTTGAATGATTTTAAGAGCATCATTTTTCTTACAGGAAATTCCTACTATATTCAAATGTTCTTAAAGTGAACTCAAAAGGGTGTTTTATTTACGAATGTTTTTTTGCTACAGCTACTAAATATTATTGAAGTTGATGAGCAAAATAATAAATATAATGTGTTTAATGTCTATCATTATGAATAAATGTTTTTAAACCATTAAACTCGCCTTACATATTTTATGCATTATCATAGCCATAGCCACATATTCTACGTAAATTTATGAAAATTTTTCTACTATAGATTCAAGAGCTGTGTTGAGTGTAACTACACTTCTTTAGAAAACATATTTAATATCAATAAATCATTCAATAACTAGTTTTTTTATCAATATATCTCACTGCAACAACTAATTATTTTTTCATTGATACATCATGTTTGATTATATAAAATTATAAATCACCTATATCTTTCACGATAAGAATAAAAATCTCAGCTACTGCTATTTGATGAAGTTTTTTCTAAATATTTGGTGAAGTCAAATTCAATTTTGTACCAACATTTTTAAATTTAATTTGTTTTCACTCATATATTATGATTTGTAAGAAAATGAAATAGTTTCAAATATTTTCATTCATTAATTGATTCAGATGAGTCATTATGATCATGAAATGACAATTATTGTCGTTAAGACATAGAAAACAATACGGTTGAAATCAAACATAATTCAATATTTTTTTTGTCTAGACTTTACTCATTCATATGGCTAGAACATAATGTATTTGAGATTTCATTAGATCTTTACATTTTTGTCTTTGTTTTATTGTAAACACTATTATGTTCACCAATATTAGCTAATTGTTTTTTTTTCAATTTTTAAATCCTTCACCAAAAAATGAATTTGCGTTGTATTGACTTGTAGCAACTTATTTTTAAGGCTTAAATAGATAACAATATAAACAGTATGCTACATTTTCTGCACTCCATACTCTAGCCGAGTTGTATATTCCTCAAACCATTTTAAACAAGATCTCCGTACAATGTTACCCATCATCATGTGAAAAAAAATTGCTTTTTTGTGGTTCTTCAACAAATATGCTTTTCATATTATATCCCTATCATCATAATTAAAACTTAAAATCGAAGGACAAATATCAAAATTAGCTAGAAGATTGTCAATATCGATTTCCATTCATTTTTTCTCTTCAAATAACTATCTATTTATTAAAGCTAAACAAAAAAAAAATCCTAATATTAATATAAATATTTAAAAATTACTAATCAAATATTCATAACATAAAATATATGTTAAAGAAATAAATGATTCAAAATTTAGGCATATTTTTGGCTATTTTTAAGAATCAATGGACAATATCGATTTTTTTAAAAAATAAAGACACACCAATGATTATTTTTAAAAATAAGGGAAAACTATCAGTCTTTTTTAAGGACAAAGACACAATTTCAACCAATTTTAAAAATAAATGTACGCTATTGACCATTTTTAAAATAGAAGAGAATACAAAAGTGTATGTATGCTTATATGTGGCTAAAAAATAGAGAATTATAGCAAAGAACCAATAGTGATGGCCACAAAATACTAAAAATGCTATTGAAACAAAAAAATAATGTTGAATAGAGCCAAGTTTTCTATTTGGTATCCCAAATTAAGATAAATTAAAATAATTATATAATGATCATTATCTTACCTTAGATGATTTGTAACAAAATTGTTGTCAATCGCCAAATTATGAAAGAGCTAGCTGAATAAGAGTATATCTACAAAAAATAAAAAATTTGCACATTGAAACAAATTACTTTTAGAGAAAAATAACAAATCACTGTCAAATTAAAGGCGGCCAAAATGATTGTTTTATTGTGTCGATCAAGCTTGACGATGAGTTTGTTGGGAGTTACAAAGGGGCATTGTCCCCTTACAACAACAATAACAAATTTTTACCCTGCTTAAGTGGGGTTGGCTACATAAATGCTTTTTCTCGATTACGTCCTATTGAGTGTCATATTTTCATTTAATTAGATAATTTTCTATACATTATGCCCAAAGTTTTCTAGGTCTACCTTTGCCTTTCTTAACATAAGTCAAATCTAAAACATCTACTCTCCAAACCTGATCTTCGGATGATCGACCTTTAATGTGACCAAAGCATCTCAGACAACTCTCTTTAATTTTGTCTGCCACTGTAGCTGCACCAACCCTATCACGGTTGTATTCATTTCGTATTTTATTTCTAAGCGCAAAGCCCCTCACCATCCAAGCATTCTCATCTCGGCAACACTTTGCTTAGTTTTATGCTTCTCTTTTAAAGTCCAACATTTTGAGCCATAGAGTATTGTAGGTCGCACCAAAACAATAACAACAAGAAGTCTTTATCCCACTAAGTGGGGTCATCTACATGAATCCTTTTTCGCCATTGCATCCTATTGAGTGTCATATTTCATTTAATTTGAATCCTTTTAAACGTAGACCATGTGATGATCCAATTAGGAGAGTAGATGTTTAGATTCGACTAATGTTAAGAAAGGGAGAGGTAGACCAAGAAAGACTTGGGAAGGTCTCTCCACCATCTTATAATTTTTTTTTTTTTTCAGTCTAAGCAGTACTTTTCTATCACAAAATAGGCTCTAAGCATTCCTCCACTTCAACCAACCAACTTGAATTCTACTAATAACTTCTCTATTTATATCACCATCACTTTGAACAATATACCAGAGATATCTAAAGCATTCACACATTTGAATGATTTGATCACTCATAGTTACAACTCTGTTACTAGAGCTACTATTACTAAAATTACATTCCATGTATTCAGTTTTAGTGCTACTCAAACAAAGGTTTTTAGACTCTAATGTAGACTTTCATAAATAAATTTTTTCCTGATCTCTTTCTCTAATCTTGTCCACAAGAAGGATATCATCAGCGAAAAGTATACACTAAGATTCATCCTCCTGTAAATGTCCAATAAGAGCATCCATAACTAAAGCAAATGGATATGGGCTTAAAGTCGATCCCTGATGTAATCCAACTGATATGGGAAAAATATATGGTCACTCCTTCTATTCGAACACAAATAGCAGCTATAGTATACAAATCTTTAATGATTGAATGTAAGTCATATCAACACCTTTCTTCTCTATAAGTCTCCAAAGGATATATCATGGAACCTTATCATAAGCATTTTCTAAATAAGTAAAAATCATATGTAGGTCCTCCTTATTCTCTCTGGACTTGTCCATCAAACCTCTCAATAAATGTATAGCTTCCATAGTAGACCTGCCCGACATAAATCCAAACTGCTTATGGGAAATATTTGTAATACATCTTAACCTATGTTCGATTACCCTCTCCCATAATTAAAGTACGACGCATCAACTTAATTCCTCTATAATTTGCACACTTTTATGCATTCCCTTTGTTCTTAAAAATGGGGACCAAAATACTCTTGTGCCCCCCTGTTTTGTATTTTAGTTTTGTAGATAGTGCTTTGGCGTTGTAACCGTTGTGTTTCTAAACAGAAATCTATTTTATGCAATTTTTTCTGTGACAAGATAAATTATTGTAGTAGGTTTCCTTCTCTCAAAATTAATTGATCTGAAAGCTCATCAGTGAATATGCTTCTTAACTGTTTCTCACATATAAACTTTAGCAACTGTCCTATTTGCTAACAAAGTGCAGTGGCCAAAATAATGTTATTGTAAGTGGGAAGGATAAAAAAAAAGGATCCGATTTGAATGGCTGACAGAGTTTTTAATTAGCTTGTCAACCTAGTATTATAGTCGTAGAAGAGAACTAAATACGGCGAGGTTCACTTAATGAGAAAAAACAACAGAATCTGAAGATTGATATGGGTTGACACTAAACCGTAATCATGATGTAAGCATTGCAATTGGAATAACTGGCGCCACAGTGTGGGCCTGTATTAAAAGAGAGAAACAGCTAGAAAATATCCATACCCAGTTCTTCTTTCTAGTTATTCTCTCATGACCATGTTTATTCCCACCATAACCTTGTACTCCTTTTTAATAGAAACCAAGACTCTTCGTCTCACATATCTTCACATACAATTGCCACTTTTTGAAACGTAACTGGCCAAAAAATTGACATTACAGATTCCTCTCTCCCATATCTCCTCTCTCTTAGAGAAAACAAAATATATTAGGGCAATGATATGAAAACAAGTAAAAAATAAATAAGAAGGAAAATCATTGAACTGCCTTACAACTGGACATGGCATGAAAAAAAAAATGAAGTTATTGTGAGGGAGAACATGGTGCAGTATGAGGGCGAAAGGAGGGCTGCGCCAAGGAGAGCGAGACCACGTGAGCTTTTGTGAGGGAGTATGTAGCGAGGGTTTTCGTGAGAGAGGGTGAGATCTCGAGACGTTTTGCAGGGTGGGCGAGACCGCGGGTTTCCTAGAGCTTTCACAAGGCTGAGGGGGGAGGGCGGTGAGAGGTGAGGGCTTTTGTAGAAGGAATTTTTTCAAATTGCAAGTGACTGGTGCCGTGGTGACAATTTCTTATTTCCATTGGGGCCAATTGTTCACCCAGGCTAGTAGTTGGTGAGGTTTTTCAAATGATTGAATCGAATGATAGAATCAAATGATCGCTTGGGCATCTCCACTCTTGGAGTGACTTTGGAAATGCATTCAAAGGCATCCTAGATCATCCTCTAAGTTTTTCCTCCATCTCTATGAACTGTTTGTTTGTAAAAAAATCTTGATTTACTTGATTCATTCTTTTCTATTCGATTGTACTGTCCTTAGAAGTGCTCTTGGTATTAGTTCATGCTCAAACACTTTTAGAGGATGTTGGATTTAGATTTATTTGTGTGCAATTCTAGAACCTTACTAGGATTGTTTTAAAACTTTCTTTGATTCCTTTTTTATAGTTTTAGGCTTGGTTTTGAGTGCTATAGGAAAAAACTATTTCTAGGCTATCAAAAAAAATACAAAAAAACTAAAATATAAGAGGCATATAGTCTAAATTACACATGAAAACACATGATTAATTGTTGGGGTTTAATTGAAAGATGAAATTGCCGCAAAGATAGTTAACATTGCCGACTGGACAGAAGAAGTGAGAAGTTTTATCTGAAAGCAGATGGATGAATAAATTCTGAGATTAGGCTGTAGGTTCAGTTAAGCTTTAGTGAGTTTTCCATACCAAAGCTTTAGTGAGATTAGGCTGCTTGCCGATCACCTTGAATGAAACATATTATAAACACTAAAAAATTCAGACCGATTTTTCATAAGATAAAGCCAACAATATCGGGTATAGTCATCAATGAACGAGACATAATATCTAGATCCACCTTTAGTAACTACAGGTGATGGACCCCAAACATCTGAATGAACCAAGTCAAAAGGTGCAACAGAAAGTGAAACACTTTTAGGAAAGGGTAAAGCAGAAAATTTAGCAAGTTTACAACCACAACAGTCAGAAATATCACTAGTTTTTAACTCGCCCAAAGCGCCTGTAGAAACTAGGTATTTTAGACGAGAAGAGGAAACATGTCCTAGGCGAGAGTGCCATAAATAAAATTTAGAAGAAGATGAACTCAAATGAAAAGATGATAGGTCAACACTGGAAGCTGCAATATCTGGAATTCTCAGCTCATCCAGAATATAAAGTCCACCTTGTCTACGCCCTGTCCCAATCAGCCTCTTGGATTGCAGATCCTGCACATAACAAGAAGTGGAAGAAAGTAAAACTGAGAAGCCAGAATCACATAATTGACCAACAGAAACAAGGTTCAAAGTAAGACTGGGGATATAGTAAACATTTGAAAGGGATAAATGTGGTGTGCATATAGATCCAATGCCTGCTAATGGCATAGGAGTGCCATCAGCAGTCATGACAGATACAGATGATGCAGGATGTAAGGATACAAATGATGTAAAGTCAGATGACATATGATGAGAGGCTCCAGAGTCAAGAATCCAAATGGAAGATGCTATACCTGATGAGCTAGAAGAAGGCAAACCTATATTTGAGGAGGCAGACATGGCATGTGGTTGTGTAGCAAGAAACTTTTGAAACTGTTCAGCAANAATTGCATCTGAGATTGAGAAAGATAAGAGAAAAGAGAGGAGACAAACAAAGTGGCTAGGGTTTTCAAAAGTTGCATACATTACCTCATTACAAGAGTATATATATGTACAATATGGAAAATACTAAACTACCCTTAATTAGTAAAGCAAAAGAAATACAATACTATATTTAACAGATGTGAGTTCACAATGATCATGTCAACTTCATTATGAGGTTTGGTGAGTTTCTTATGTTTGCTCTACTTGCTCAATCAAGTTGCCTTGGGCCGGGTTTACTTTTTTGGAACCTCATCCTAGAGATATTTGGATGTACAACCTGTTACATGCACAAGGCATGCATCAAGAAAGTCTCTATGCCCAATTGACTGCTCTCTATTTAACCACGGTCAGCAGATGCATTCTTCTTTGCGATGCCCAATCTCTTTTATATTTGTAGAATTTTCTTAAATAGGTGATTTGAACTTCACTCTAAATAACAATTTATACTAATCAAATTTCATATCTATTTTTAACCTTAAAATTAAACAATTTATTTTGATCCTAATATTCCGTGATGGGATATTATCTACCTAACATTTCTGCTTCTTTTTCCCCTTCAGAGTTTGACGGTATCATTTTATCCTCACCAGACCTCATTGTCTAGTGTTCTAGTATGAGGAACTTGTTTTGTACTCCTAATTACATTTCGTGATTCGGTTACTGTTAAAACTCTAAACTTTGTTTCTTGCTTTGATCATCTTTTTAAATACGTCCATCCTATGACAGGTTTGACAGGCACATTCCTTCTCAACCTGCTGTTTCCGACTGGAGGTGCACTCTTGAGTTTGTACAGGTAACCAGGCTCTCTGGTTTCATATTTCCCATTATAAGATTGTGATCATTATATGGTAACGCCATGTAAATATTGCTTACTGTTCATTATAAATAAGGCTGTACAGTTATGGATGCTTGCATCCCCTGTGATTGTTAGTACTTCAAAATCCTATTTCAAGAATTGCTCCTTCCCAGCAGCCTGCTATTTTGTATTTGCTCAACTCAGTTCTCTGTATTTATCTGTCGGCCTGCTTCAGTATAATTTGGTGAGTTAGGGGGTGAGCCAAGTCAGCTCGTGAGCTTTTTTAGGCTTGACTCCATCCATGGCTCAAGAGTCAAGTTTGATGACTTAACTAGTCATACTGTAGGCAACTTTGACTCAACTTGTTAATCCTATGCATTTACATATCTAACACCTAAAATCAATCTTTGCATGTCATCTTATCCTATGCATGAATGATCTATTTCACGTTTTTAAAAGTTAAAATGATGGTATTTTTTATGTGAAACGAAAGATTTGAGTAATATAAATATTAAAAAATAAAGTTCAAAGTGTTAGATATGTAAATACATAGGAATTCGGTGGTATTTATGTACATGCTCCTATCATCGGGTTAAATTTAAATATAATACATGAGCTTGCTCGTGCAACTGGCATGCATGTGTTTTGAGCTCGAGCTCAAATTCAAACTCACATTCAACTTTAATGGGAATGACGAGATGATTAGGCTCATTTGCACCCTTATATGGAGACGTAAAATAGGGAAGACTTCTCTGTCATTACACGGCAATGCAAAGCAAAACATAATCATTAACGATGATCATTCGTCTTAGCATATTGGTTTTCTATTTGCTAGCCAATCTAATGCTAATAGTCCTTTCGGTAAAATGTAGCTATTGATTTCAGAGTACTGCTAGTTAATGAGGTTTAACTGGTAGAGAATTAATGTTTGATGCTCTCGGAGGTGTTCATAGTAAATATTATCATGCGTATCAGGCTCATAGCAAATTTTAATTAAAGTTATTTCAAGATGACAAACCTTTTGTTGTGATTCAAAATGCCGTTTGTTTTCTTCAAAAAAGAAAAAAAATGCTTGAAAGTCTATTTGAGATCAAAATTTCTGTGTTTCTGATTGTAGAGTATTTATTTAAAGTTTCTTAGGAAGAATACTAATTTGCAAAGAAATTAATAAGATTTGATCAAAAGTCAAAGCATATTTTAGTAAAGTCGAGATCATATTTAAACTTTGTTAGATGTTAAAGTAGTTATGAAGTAGTAGATTATTAGAGATATGCCACGGTAATCATAGTTTCAGTGAGCATATTTCAAAGTATAAATCATAACAGACTGTTGATAATATATCTAAGGCTCAGTAAGTATAAAGTTATACGTTTGATTAATAGCGTACTAAACGTATAATATTGGCCTTTATAATTATTTCACTTTAAATGTTATTGCACCTGACAAAAGTTCATAAGTTTAGTTTAGCATTTCAAGAGAAATCATAATTGTTGTGAGATATGTACTTCCTGGAATAGAAATGAAACGCAGAGAACACAAGCAAACACATATCGTTTACGTGGTTTGATCCAACTGTATCTACGTCTACGGGGAGGGAATCTATCAAATAGTTCACTAAGGCAAAAGAAATGGAGAATACATAACTTATACATAGAGATGAGCTCTCATCTTCATTCTATGGCCTCCCTCTCAAGCGAGACCTTGATATAAGGCCTCAAGGTGCTCTCCTCCTCTCTAGCTCTCTAGTTATCATCTCCTCCTTTTTGGTAGCTTAAGATCTCTTCCCTTGCACTCCTAAGCCTCACACCCTCTCTATTTATAGAAGCAAGAGAGTGGTAGGTGGGAGATAGGCGAGCGGTAGGTGAGCGGTACCACATCACAAAAGTGTCATTTTACCTTAGTTCAATAATTGGGGGTCAAAATAACAATTCTCCACATTGACCCTCAATTGAGAAGATTCGAAGTAAAGATTCTCTCCACCTGGCCCCTGAGGGGCTCTCAGCTCTTGCTTGAGTTTGCTAAGTCCAAACAGTACATGGACTTAGCAATCACGGTTCTTCTGATAAGAGAGTACAACCCATTTTTCTTGATTTCTTGTATGACGACACGAGGGCCTTTGGTTACTCTGATGCATTCTCTGCTTTGCATGAGCATTTGCTTGACTCCAACGTACCTAAAAAAATCATATTTCTTTTGAGCTATGGCATGTACCTGACATTTTTCAATACTCGTTCAACTCATCAAACATCTTTATCCTGATTGATCCACTTCCAACAATCCTGTGAGCTTTATTGTCTCCCAGTAGAGCAGACCCATCATTGTCATGTTGCAGTGTCTCGAACCAGTATTTGTGAGAACACCTGTGGAAAGAACACTCTAAGTCGAGGATCCACTCCTTACTGGATTCAGATTCTGTGATCATCAATGCCTCAGCAGAATCGTAGTCATCAGAGGCTACGCTTGCTTCTCCTGATTCTTCTGGCTCTTCTTGGTACTTATTCTTCCTGTCTGGGCAGTTCCTCTTGAAATGACCGTCCTTATGACAATGATAGCACATGAAAGATCCCTTTGATGACTGATTCCTGCCATCCTTGCTTGAATTTGATCTGTACTGACAATTTCTTGAATATTTCCTGTCTGATCTTCCTCTGACAATAAGACTGTCTCCGCTGACTTCCTTCTCTGTCATGCTTCCTCTGAAGTTTGTTGGCTATAATCAGAGATTGAACCTCCTCCAGAGTAATAGTCTGCACCCTTCCACAGAGCATCACATCCTTGAAATGCTCGTAGCTCTTAGGAATAGAGTTTAGCAACAACAGTGTCTTGTCCTCATCGTCCATCTTGACGTCGATGTTCTCGAGGTCGTCGATGATCTTGTTGAACTCGTCGATCTGCTCTGAGACGGATTTGTCTTCATGCATTTTAAAGGAGTATAAGCGTTACATCAGAAAGAGTCTATTAGCTAGAGATGTTGTCAGGTAGAGTACCTCGAGTTTGGCCCAAAGTGCTTGAGTCGTTGTCTCCCTCGACACCTCCCTCAGAACTTTGTCGCTCAAGCTCAGGATTATCAAACTGTGGGCCTTGTCCAGTATGCCAATCTTCTCCTTCTCGGTCATGTCAGCCGGAAATGCTGCCGACCCTTGCAAGGCTTCTGCAACACCCTGCTGAATCAATAGAGCTCTCATCTTCACTCTCCATAGGCCGAAGTCGTTCTTCCCGTTGAATTTTCAATGTCGAATTTGGCGGAACTCGTTGTCTTAGCTAGGATTTCTTCCAATGAATTCTATCTGTTGCCCTTCCAAGAACTAGGTTGAAATCACCAAAATGTTGTACTATTGTATAGTAACCACAAGTTTTCAGTCTAAACTTGTCTTTTAACACCTTGCTGTCCAAAAAATTCTCACCAAATTTCTTACCTTCTCCCCGTGAACTCCACTGCCTTTGCCAACCGAACATAGAGCTCTGATCCCTTCTGGCAGAGATCACACATGTTCACCGGAGAAAACTTCATGTTCTGTGCTCGCTCCTCCTTCCTGCATGCACTCCTATGCGTCCAGCAGAACAAATCAGGAATTCCTCATCTACCCCTCGCACGAGAATAACTGCCTCTCCAAAGCCGTCGTGCCTTGCCAAACTGCTCAGGTCCTCCTGCTTCGCGAACTCTCGAACAGGGAACTCCCTGAACCCTTCTCTGTGCGATCTTCGCCTCTTCCTTCTGGCCAAGCTGCTCGCAAGACTGGACATCTACTCCGAAATCCTCTGCGGCAGCCCTGTCGCAAATTTTTGGCCCTCGCTCGCGGACTGTTTCTCCACCGTCTCTCCGAACTGCACGACCTGCGGTGCGAATCCAATCGATCAAAGCTTCCACTGCTCACCGAATCTGCCGTGATTCGGCTGCCTGCGACGCAATCTGCTTGCTCCTCTGTTCGTGAATGTTGAATTCCTCTTCTTCGTCGCTGACCACGAACACCTTTATGCGGACACCTCTAGCCAAGAAGTATGGATCTTCCCACAGACGGTGCCAATTGTTGTGAGATATTTACTTCCTGGAATAGAAATGAAACGCAAAGAACACAAGCAAACACAGATCGTTAGTGTGGTTCGATCCAATTGGATCTGCGTCCATAGGAGCGAATCAATCAAATAGTTTACTAAGGCAAAAGAAATGGAGAATACATAGCTTATACATAGAGATGAGTCATCATCTTCCTTCTATGGTCTCCCTCTCAAGCGAGACCTTGATGCAATGCCTCAAGATGCTCTCATCCTCTCTAGCTCTCTAGCTATTCTCTCCTCTTTTTTGGTAGCTTAAGATCTCTTCTCTTGCGCTCCTAAGCCTCACACCCTCTCTACTTATAGAAGTAAGAGAGTGGTAGGTGGGGTACCACATTACAAAAGTGCTCTTTTACCTTAGTTCAATAATTGGGGGTCAAAATAACAAAAATTTTAGCATTAACACCTGTCAAAATGACCACAAACGAGCATAAAAAGAAATAGGTGGACGAGCAAATGGGCACACAAACAGACAATAGACACATAAACATAGAAACATGTAACACGTTGTTGGCATTCATTTTTTGATGTCACGAGTGTAAGGTGTCCACCCGCATGACTCAGGATAGTTTATGGTATGTCCGTAACATCAGATAATTTAGACACCCAACTGGGACCTTTTTGGCATGTGTTGAGGGGCACATATTCGGAGTTGTTTCACTAGACTTTGGCTTTCACTTAGGCGAAGGTTGGTCGGTCGTTATGCTCGTCGAACGACTCTGATCGGGTCAACAAATGTTATTCGTCGTGTCGAGCGCAAAATTGACTTGAATCGGCCCGATCATTGACGAAGTTGTCCAGATGACCCCAAATGGTGAAACAGACAACACCAATGCTTCCGAAACATTGATTTTACTCATGAATGACACTCATGTTGCTAGTGTTCCATGCAGGCATGACAGGTGTACAAATTAAGGATTTTAAATAATAGTTAACATTATTATTATTATTAAAAATAAGAAATTTAAAATCCCTATTTCTAAACCTAACTAACTCACACCCCTTAGAGAAATCCCTTAGAGAAATCCCCTAACATTTTGATCGACGTCTCGGGCTCAGAAACCCGTCGTCCCGCTCGCTCGCAAACCCGCCGCCAGAAGGTTTTCTCACGTGAAGCTCCTCGTCGGCCGGCACTCCTCGCCGACGAACGCTCCACGTCGACATTCTCCTCCTGTCGAGGCCATCCCAAGGTTTCTCACGAGTCTTCCCTAGCCTAAAGAGTCGAGGAGCTCTTTCCCAAAGCTCCCTCTCGCTCGAAGCTCGTCGTCGGCGCTCCTTGGCGGCGTGTTCCCCTACCACCTCCTCTCCTCAGAGCCGAGGCCATCTCTAGGTTCTCTCCTTCGTGTGCCTTAGCTAAGCGGTCGAACTTCTCGGTGTGCCCTAGTTCCACCGTTCGCCCCTCTTTTTCTCTCGTCCTGACTGACGAGGCCTCTGCCGGCGAAGCCTCTCCGGCGAACTATCGTCCACTTCATCTTGCTAGTGAGCCTTCCTTCCACGTCCTTGCATGTGAAAATGGAAAAAGGTGAGAAGTTGTAGTCACAATTGGTTGAAGCAAAGAGAACACGTCTGCAACCTTCGCGGTGGTGAGATCCCTTAAACTCCTAACTAGCCTTAGGTTTAGTGGTGTCTAGACTTGTGGGTTCGATCACCCACACGGGGTGTGTACGCCTGCTTGGGTCGGCTTGACGAAGTGCATGTGTGAGGGATCATTGGTTTTCCTAGAGTTAGCATTTATGTTAGGACTTCCTGTGCGTGGCCAAACACCCTTTATATAAATGAGTGTATCCCCTTTGTTGTGAGCCTTAGCACAAGTCCTGATAGGTCGGAGTCCCTTACTCCCATTGCTTTGGTTCCTCAGCTTTGGAGAAGTTGGGAGGTCGGACTTGACAAAGAGAGAGAAGCATTGTAGCTGTCTCACTTTACAAAGTCTGGAGAAGTTCACGAAATGGGAAAAGCTTTGTAGCTAGACCATTTCACGATGCTGTGGAGAGTTTTCCTCTCAAAGATCCAGGGAGAAACTCCACACATTTCCTCACCAAAGGTGGAGACAACGATGTTGCAAATTCAAGTGTGTCAGCCCTAGGTTTCCACCTTCGGGTCACTGCCTTACCGACATAACTTATTTTCAGGCTGCTGCCGTCATGACATGCTCACCTTCGGGTCACTGCCTTGCTAGTATTCCCTCTTTTCAGACTCCTGTCGTCACGGCATGCCCATTCCTTCAGGTCACTGTCTTATCGGCATACTCTCTTTTCAAGCTGCTGTCGTCACGGCATGCATGCCTTCAGGTCACTGTCTTATCGGCATACCCTCTTTTCGGGCCCCTGACGCCACGACATGTCCATTCTTACGAGTCACAGCCTTCACGAAATACTCTTTATCACTACTTTTATGTCTTGATTTGCTTTTATTTGCATTTGCATGTTTGCATAAATAGTGAGCTAGGCTCGTTAGTAGAGTGACCCTGTTTTGGTCGCGATGTCTTAACGAGCATTGCTTACTGGGTTGATCCTGGTGAGCAGTGCGAGTTAAGTTATCGGGATTGACATAAGTATGACTTTCCTAAAGATATAATAGATCTAACTTGTGTCACCGCTCTTCGTGACACCCTTTAGATCTTTCGGATCTTTAGGATGGGGCCGGTACAACAACCCTGTCAAAGTCATACTATACCTAGACTTACCCCGTACTTAGATACGAGGTCGACGCACTTATCGTTAGATGGTATGCTAGGCTAGGATTTAGTGTGATATATAGTCTTTTTGATGTTTGGCTATTGTTCTCTGTTGTATTGGTTGTCCTAGCCAAGTATCTTTCTTTTGTATTATACTTGTGGTGTGACTGCATGCTGCATATGCGTGGTAGTGTACTTGGACGTTTTTCTGCACGAAGTCATGCCTATTTATATGCATACACATATGTACCGCTCTGGAGGGAGCAAATAATGATTTCTGACCCTTTTGCTTGCAGTTGCTATTAGCTCCCCCACTTTTAAGGCATGACTCATGATACGTTATTTTAATATGAGCTTTCTCGCATACACTTGTTTTCATGCAGGATTGAGTCTTTTTCTTTTCTTATGTACTTTTTAGAGTCTAGGAGAGTCATGTAGCAGAAATAAGATACGGGCACGGGTTCCAAGGTTTTGGCACGAGAACCATGTGTAGGGGACCAGGAGCAGATGTCTGTGCCCCGTATCTTAATTCTACATTTTGTATTGATGTATAAAATTAGGATTGGGCATCTATATGCGGAGTCCAGTCGTCATTTTTATTTCTGAAATATGTTGTCGACCCGGTGACACCGGCCTGTTTATTATTTTGATTTAGCTTGTTTTGCTTTTTTTGCATTAAATTGTATGTATGCACATTTGCATGTGTTTTCTTTGTTTCTTTCTGTGGTTTATTTGGGATTTCATGATGGAACATAAGTTATTTAGGACTTAAAATCCTAATTTTTTTACTTAAAAATCCTAAATAAAATAATCAAGATAATTAAAATTTAAGATTAAAATATTCAGGATTCAAAAATTATAACATTTACTTTCCTGCATATTTTAATAGGGCATCCACAATACTTAGGACCGCTCTAGATAACAACATTCATATTTTTTATCCCGAGGAGGAGTCCCCGTACTTCTCCAACCTGTCTGACCCAACATACCTTCATATATGTGATTGTCCAGTGCGTTTAGGGTGTTAGAAGGCTCCCCGCCCAAAATGAGGTATAAGTCCTTTTGTTTGGAGTGTTTCTAGCTTTGTAGCTGAACCTCCACTTTCTCTTCTTTTCTGAGGCATCATTGCCACTTCGGTAGGTATAAGTCCCACCTCTTGGAGCTTCAGCTTATAGTCATTATATAGAGGTTTCTTCCTCTAACATTAGGGCTACCGAGGTTCCCGTGGATGATGCAATTCACGGATGATTGACTGGGGATTTCAGGACGTGTTGGGTCGACTACCTTCAAGACTAGGTAGACTTAGGGTCCTAGTAGTTGTGGATGACGGGTTTGTCGTACCTTGACCCAGTTACATCTACCTTTTAAAATCACTCTACCTTCCTTTTTGTTGAGCCCCTTTGAGCTCATATTGCTCCTTGTCTTCGTTAATATCATCTTGACGAACTGATATTGATGAGTTGTCGCTCATTTGGGATACGACGATTTTTCTTCTGCCCTTATGGCTTGGATGTGTTTTGACGTGTTGGGATATCCCCATCAAGATGATTTCGTTAATATCATCTTGATGGTCCGGTACTGATGAGTTGCCGCTCATTTGAGATACAACGATTTGTCCTCCGCCCTTATGGCTTGGAAGTGCTTTAACGTGTTGGGATATCCCCGTCAAGATGATTTAGGTTATTCTACAGGCCTCATGTGCCGATTAATCGCTGCCTACTTGGGATGTGAGAGACTCACTCTCTGCTCAGTGGCTTAGCGTGAGCTTTGAAGCATCAGGACTGTTCCCACATGGAATAACCTTTCTTTGATTGTCTATACCCCAAGTTTATGATAATATGAAGTGAAACTCATTTTATCGAGAGTATTCTTGGGTATCCCCTAAGATGTAATTAACCAGCAATAACACATTCATCTAGGAGTGCTCTTGACCGCAGAACATGTATATACACCTGACTCTCTAGTTATGGGTAGTCTACGTAGATACTTCTTTCGCGGATATTGGTTTAAGGTGCCTCCGTCTGATCTTGTTTGGGCAGACATTCTTGACCTATCCTTGTGAGGTTTATCGCACGTAGACTCTCCACATTTTACTTTTTCTCTTATTTGTCTCTTTGTCGTATGTCTCTTCTTATTTGGTTTCTCTTTTCTTCAAATCATTGATACGATTCAAGAGGAAGATTTATTCGAATAATGGTATGACGATCAAAAAGCCGGTGACTCCTTTTAAAATAGAAAAAAGAGAAAAACAAACGAAAACAATATGGTGACTCTGCTAGGGAATGAGTCTCTCTCTCCATACTTGAAGTTTTGCTTCTAGGGTTATAGCCTCTCTCCATACTAAGAGTTTCGCTCATATTATCGTGACATGGTTCTTTTCTTTTGAGTCACAATTGAGCCTTTTGTGAGACCTTGATTTTCATTCCATGTGTCAGTTGTTAGGGGTAGCAACTCGATGCATTTTGTCCCTCTCTCTCACCCTCGACAGTTCAGTTGTTGCATTATCGCATGCATCGATGTTGTTGTACCTTGTGATCGGTGGCATAACCTCTCCTTGTTTCTGATTGTTGTCTCTTTTTGCCCCGCTACGCAGAAGAGCAGGAAGATGGACACGATTGCTATTGTCTGGGGGAATCATTTCCCTTCTTCCTAAGCGTTTTTTTTATGCTCCCGAGGGTGTCATAATCTTTGGTTCCTTAGAGCACCTTTTTGGGATTACCTTACGTGATCATACACCCTCTTAGGTGTTTGCTTTATGCCCTCCCATTAAAAGGGGATACGTGCATATTGAGTCGTTTCTACACTCTCTTAGGTGTTTCGCTCTGTGCCCTCCTCCTTAAATGGGGAGATGCGCATATTGAGTTGTTCCTACACCCTCTGAGGCATTTACTCTGTATCCTCCCTCTTAAAAGGGGAGTCGTGCATATCGAGCTGTTTTTGCTGCAGTGGCTAGTGTCGCACTTGCTTCTTTTGCAAAAAAAGGTCGACGCTCGATAACGACGCATCGTAGCACTTAATGGTCTTTTCCAGACCCGTCACTTCGTGTTCTCATGGATTTTCCTGCCATAGGCAGGTGAGTCTTCTGTTAGCAGTAGGTTTGTCTCTGTTGTCGCCGTTGTGACTTCTGTCTCGGCTCTCTTTCTGTTCCGGTTTCCCTGAGGATCCACCTGAAAGGCCAGAAGAACTAGAAATAGATTGTTACGAAATTAGCAGCATGTTCTGCTTCAGATTTATATATATATCCTGATTCCAGTTCAGAAGGTATCTTTAGCACCCAAATTGTGAGTTGTTTTGCTACATTCTCGGTTGTGCAGACCACGTCCCCACCAGATGCTTGTTGTGTGCCCTCATTTGAAAAGTAGGATTTGTGCATGTGACACTTCTTTCGTTGTAGTAGCTCTTATCGGTACAACCCTTCCCTCGAGGAAGAGCTCAGTATCAAATGACGATGTGTTGCAACGCTCTTTCCTGGTTGCCTAGCCTCTTTTATAGTCCTTTTGTGTTTTGAGGACTATCTAAGAGCGCTAGAGTTACCTTTTATGATACCGTCCTCTGGCGGCGTGGACCGTGTCCCCGCCACGACTTGTTTTGGTTCCGGGTCGAGATGATGCTAAATCCTGTTTGTTGAGAATCACATTTTTGTCCTTTAACGATGAGCTATATCACCGCCATGACTCTCTTTGGTTTCGACCCAAGATCATGCTTATATCCTATCGGTTGAGAATCACCCTTTTCGTCCTCTAGTAGTGTGGACCATGTCCCCGCCATGGCTCCTTTGGGTTTTGGCACGGGATGTGCTGAAATCCCGTAGGCTGAGAATAAATTTTCTCCTCTGTTTGGAGATGTGGACGATGATCCAGTCGGGACTGCATGGGGGTTCTTTCCTCCCCATAATGTAGGTCATTCTTTCCTTGCATTCTATGTTATTGTTGCTACCACGAGTTCTCTGATTGAGAAGATTGTAGGAGCAGTTTCCTCTTTAAGAGAAAATGTTTTTGCTAGTTTGACGGTCGTCCCAGGTCCCGTTGTTCCGGGTTTCTCTAAGGTCTCATCAGTTTGTCCCTATATTGGCAAGGACATCCAAAGGAATAAGAACATATTGCTGCAATTACGACAACTGGCCCATCCACGGGTTTCTTTACCTGTTGTGTTTCCAGTTGATGGGACATTTGGTGCTCCCTTGGCTGAGAATCACTCTGTTGTATTGTCTAGTTGTGTGGATTATACCCTGACCATGATAGTTGTGAGGGCTCATCCTCCTTAGGACATAGATTTCTCTAAATATGTTGTCCATATTGATGAATCCACTACAGATCTCCTTGCCAATAAGATTATTAAAGCAGTTTTCCTCTACAAGGAATGGGTCCTCTTCCTTGAAAGAAGTTCCTTATTCTGATCCTTCAGATGTTCGAGCAAACTTCTTTATTTTTCTCATCCTGTAGGCCCTCATTGTAGGAGACCAAGGTTCACTTGTCGGTCCATTATGAGGCCGAGATATTTGCTTTCTATTATACATGCTACGAGACCCGTCGAGGTGTTGCATGGAACCCTTTGTGTGGTACTTAGTGCCACTTTACCAGATGTTGTGTCAGGTGTCATTGATGATCCTGTTTGAGTGGTTTTTGCCCACATTTGATGTGTCAATTCTTTCCATGAGCTAGAAAGAAAGTTTTGTGGCTTCCTTTTCATTGATAAAGATGAATTTGTCATATGTTGATAAAAGGAGGTCTGGGGCGCACCCCTGTCGATTCTCACCTTATTTAAGGACAAAAGTTGATCGTCTTACTCTGGTGAATACCTAGTAGGATAAGCGAATTACGACCACTACGTCTCTTGATATCTCGACGCTGCATGTAGAACGATTTTTCTACATTTGACGGTGAGGGGTTTGCTTGCCTTTGCTTTGAAGAGTGTTTTATCCTTCCTCTTTCTACCTATTAATCAAGGCTGTGACGGATGTTTTATACTCTGATTGGGGGAAACCCCAAAACCTCTTTGTTGATAACATGTTGTATTGACTATACCACCTTGCTAGTCTTGATCGATCCATGTTTTAGTTGGGATACACACCTCCCAGACTGTTTGAGGGTGCCTCGTTTAATTTGAGCTAGTTTGCCTTTTGGCTAAACCTTTTTTATGAGTGCATTTCGTTGTTAAGACAACTCTATTTGTCTAACATTTGACCAGTCAACCTGCCTTGAACCTGAGTAGGATTTGGTGCCTCATCTTTTTAAGAATCTTATTGACTTTTTAGTCTATTCTTGGTGAGAAAGCATCATTGCGAGATTAATCCATCTCCTATATCCAACTTTGTGGATATTTTGTTTGACTTTGTTGATTTTTATCTTCTTGTTGATAGTCATGTTGAACTAATTAGACTCTTAGCCTCTAGAAATCAGTCCATGTCTCATCGAGATACTTCGATATCCGACATTGACTGTTAGGCCTTTATACTTATCTAACTGAGATATCTTCGCATCACTTGATGCTCCGACTCTAGTTTTTAGAGGTTGTTGATATGGTTCCAAAAAGAATCACGCCCCTTAGTTGATCTTATCTTGAGTTTGCCTTTGATGATTCTTGAGGTTGAATCTAGGATAGATCCTGAGGATAAACTTGGACCAGACCATGTATGCACCTTCTTAGGATTTTCAAATCCTCATGGTTTGGGGGATTCAAATTAAGTCACGATGACCGAATCCCTTCTTTTAATGAACTTTTACCTAAGCTCTGTGAACACCTCAGAATGACTAGATGAGTGTCATTGAGATGCTAGTAGTTTCAGAGACTATTTAGATCTCTTACTTTTCCATTCAGCTAGACTGATGAAAGCTTAATAAGTAATGGATTATGAAATTCTAAGAATCTTTATTCAGGAGAATTTTGAGTCAAAACAAATTACTTTATTATAAAAGAAGGTCATAAAAAGAAAATATGTGCAAAAGGCCTCAAAAATAAAATTTTGGTCAACACTCCTGAGAAGAAGCTTGAGGTGAGTGAGAAATAAAAAATTTTGATATAAACAACTTTTTGATTTCAAAATTCTCCTGATAAAATTCTTAGAATATTGAGGTTTGGAGAATTGTTAAGTAACATTGGGATGATTGATAAATCAGTAATTGGTCTAAAGACATCTCCAAAATGAGAACATTTTCTTAACACCTGGATACAAATGACGATGCCTATTTAGGCTAAAGGTGAAAAGAATTAAAGGACAGGGGCTAGGGAAGAGTACTTAAGGAAAATCCCACATGGACTTGAATTTTGCAAACATCATGCTTTGCATAGTATAGCTGGTTAAGAATATGAGATGCCTGCATGAGAGCTCCTCATACCATTTCAATTTGGTATGTTACACAAAATCATTCTTGATACGACTTATGCCGAAGAATTAAAAAAATACATGTTGACATAAATGTTTGATATCACGAATGTAGAGTGTCCACCTGCATGACTAGTGATTGCTTACGACATGTCTGTAACATCCGGTAGTTCAGACACCCACCTAGGACCGCCCGGCACGTGTTGAGAGGCATGTAGCCAGGGTCATCCTGCTAGGTTTTGGCTTTCGCGTAGGTGAAGACCGGTCGGCGTTCTGCACGTCGAACGACTCTAATCGGGCCGACAAATATTATTCATCGCGCCGCACATGAAATAAACTCGAATTGACCCGATCGTCAGCGAAGTTGTCCAAATAAACCCAGAAGACAAAATGGATCACGTGAGTGTGTCCAGAATGTCAATTTCAACTAGGGAGGACGTTCATTCTGCCACTACAAAAGTGTGCAAATTATCATTTTGTCCTAATCGTAAAAAAATTGGTCCAAATGATCCCTGATGAAAAAACGAACCCCGTCGACACGTCCGACACGTCGATTTTACCTAGGGAGAACCTTCACTTCAAAATGATGGAGTGTATACGTATTGCTCAAGTAATAAATGACTCTAATGAATTCCTGGATATCGATCCCACAGGGAAGTCAGAAAAACCTATAAGTAAAATTTGAAAATTATTTTATAATTTAAAAATAAAAAAATAAAAGTAAAGTACAAAGTTTGAATATTAACTACTAAGGTGAATGTTATATAAAATGCAGTTAAAAGTCATAGTTAACTATTTAAAAATTAAACTTTCAAAAGTAAAATTACGAGATCTAAATAAAGTTTTTGTTGATGAAAGATTCAAATTTAAGAAAACATCATTCCCCTTTACAATGAGTATATGAATTGTAAAGAAATTAAAATCATTTTGAAAATGTATATATAAACTATTATATGTAAAATAAGAGCAATCCTATTCTTTACTCTCTTCCAAGTGCTAGAAAGAACATTGACTAATCCAAAATTTGGTCCCTAATTCCATGGTTATGCTGGGAGGATACCGGCTGTCACTCAAGAGCTTTCATGAGGGCTAACAATCTCACATTAGTTTCCAATCTATTGGACCAAATTGGAGATTTTAATCTGTCACCTTAAAATCTCCAATTCTGCATCCAATAAAGTATATTTCTCTATTTATTTACACTCAATTCCATGGATGACATACTCTCCCATGAAATCAAATGTGATTATCTCCCTGTTGCAGAAATCATAGCCCTTTTCAGAACATATGTTTCTCAACATGTTTTAATATTAAATTGGTTAGATCGAAAAGTAATTGAAGATCGGAATTCAGATCATCACAAATTATTAACATTTAAAACCATAGAAAACAAAATCAATTATTCACGAAACCATATCTCAAAATATGGAGAAGGATAAAGAAGACGACTCAGAATTCATGAGAAGGATACGACAAAACAAGGATTTCATATATAAAAATAAGTTTATAAAACAAAAGAAATAAAAGACAACTTATCTCACAATCCTTCCCAAGCAAATCTCAAGAAGTTCTCTCCAAGTATTTCTCTCTTTACAAACACACTCAATTCTCTCTTAGAAGTGTAATGAAGAAGAAATCTCTCGCATTCCCTCTCCTCTTACAACCCTAGAAGAAAATCTCATCTTCTTCTCTTCTATTCTTTCACACCACCCACTTTCTTGTTCTTTTCGTCCCCCCTTCAAATCCTTAAAATCTTGCTCTTTTATTTTGGGCTGCCTCTCTTCAAAAGGAATTCAAAATTCCCTCAAAAAGTCAACTCTTTTGAATTCAAAAGATGTGTCATTTGATTTAAGAGACATACCTCTTCATGAAAGAACATTTCAAAGTGTTTAGATGCATTGAATTACTCCAATATGTATGTAAAACAAGCGTCCTTATGAAAATTCACGCAAAATTTGTCTTAAACCTCCTTAATCCGCAAAAAAGTCGTCTCTGGTGCATCATGCGTCAGTTCTGAGGCATCATGAGCCAAGCCTCTGTCAAATCACGTATCATACGCTAGAATTCGAAAATTTGCTGTTTTGATTTCAAATTTCGTCATTTTTGCTATTTTTTCTCAAAATACCTAAAATGATATAGCTGCAACAAAAACATGAAAATCTTCTTTTTAAAATACAATATCACAAAAAATAAGCATAAAATATGTACTTAAAACAGTATATTATTTTGGTCCATCACGGGGTGATTGTGACAGTGGTAAAAACCATAGGACGGTGGTAGTGGCTCGAAAGTGGCGGTGTAATGGGTGGAGCTTAGGAATCCTCAGAGCCTGAAAGCTCTCTTGAGTCTTCCGCCTGCAACCCCTCGGTTTGATGAAGAGAGTGAAAGTATATTTATTTTTTTTTATAAAGGCATTCTTTGTATCCACTACAAGAATCTGGATCATATTAATTTTGGGGTCATTTGGTTTGTCCCAATGAGACATTCAGTTTTAATTTTATTAAATTTGAGTGTAGATGATCGCTAAATTGATTTCGGAAGCTTCTATTCCCAATAGGCTTTGAGAATTGTGTTAAATCTAGAGAATTTTTTAATAATATATTAACATATACTGCTAATTATATGTCTTACACCCTTGATAAAAAAGTATTGATATATTAGTGCCAAAACAATGGTTATAATAAATGCATGTTATTGAGCTAAGACAAATCAAGACATAAATTGATAATTCATGCATCAAGAGGATGCTCACACAAAATATCAATCTATGCATTCCATTTATACCAAACAGCTAAGAGGTCAAGACCCAACACATCACCTAACTCTCTGCATAAGTTTTAGTGTTATAAGATTCCACTCATATATATATATATATATATATATATATATATATATATATATATATATATATATATATATATATATATATATATATATATATATATNATATATATATATATATATATATATATATATATATATATATATATATATATATATATATATATATATATAATAGACTAGTGAGCTAGCTCATCATGAAGGTTCCAACCACATTAAGACTTGCCATCTAAACATTGGATTTTTTTACTTAAATAAAAATTAAATATAGAGAGCTAAAAAGATTTTAATACTTATAATTACTTAAATTGTCTTCAAGCATGCTAGAGCTTTATAGGATCCTTATTCTAATCATATTCGAAGTATGGTTAAACATTTTCTAGACTTTCTTTTAAGAAGTTATAAGCTTACTCAACCATATTTAACGCTTCCATCAAACTTTGTTAGAAACTTAGTTGAACGTTTTTCAAATAAATTTTATTCGAATTTGACTTCAAAAATAATTTGTTAATACAATCGTTATATTTATCCGAATGATATCTCTTAAGTACAAATCTCTAAAAAAATAAATAACATGAATATTTGATCAATTACAAGTATACATATATAAAATACATTAAAAAAACTAATTTTATAAAAATAAATATTATATTAGCAAAAATATAATTTAATAATATTATATATACAATATAATTTAATTTTCACATAATATTTCAACTAAGAATAACTAGTAAACAGTTAATTAAAATATAAATAAAATTAATTCCTTTTGTAGTAAAAATCTCAAAAATTTAACCAACACAAATTATATTCACTTAAAATTTAAAATCTAACCAAAAGCCAAATAGCTGCTAAAATTTCACTCTCATGAAACCCATTGCATGTATTAAGATAAAAATTACATACATACCCCTCAATTCCTATGCATTTACATATTTAACTTCTAAACTTCAATTTATATATATATGCTATTTTATCAATACATGAAATGTGTATTTCACTATTTCTAAAGTCAAAATAGTAATTTTTTTATGTAATATGAAAAATTTGCATGGTATAAAGATAAAATATAAAATTTTGATGTTATTTATGTAAATACATTAAAATTTGATGGTATGTATGTAAATGCCACAATAGTTAAAAACTCATTGGATCCTCATTATCGTCACGATTCGTGTTATATAAACTTGATGCTCGTGCGCCACCTATACCTCTGTTTTTCTTACCCTAGCCGTCTCGATAGCGATCCACTAGAACATTTTCTCTTCTTCCACCTTGGTCCTATCAACACGCCATCCGAAGCTCAATTCATTAATTGGAGATTCTCCCTTCGCCGCGCCCATAGCCGCAGCAGCATCCGCGGCGGTGCAGACCCGGAAAGGGAGAAATAAAAGCTAGGATTTGGGTCAGAGTGCGGTAAGGAGAGGGAGAGGAAGAAGGGGAAGTAGAAGATGACGGGAAAGGCGAAGCCGAAGAAGCACACGGCGAAGGAGATAGCAGCGAAGGTCGATGCAGCGACGACAAATCGCGGCGGTGGTAAGGCTGGGCTCGCAGACCGATCGGGACAGGATAAGGGAGGGCATGCTAAATTCGAGTGCCCCCACTGCAGGATAACCGCTCCGGATATGAAGTCGATGCAGATCCATCATGAAGCCCGACACCCTAAGATCCCTTTCGAAGAAGCAAAGCTCACCGATCTCCATGCCTCCAACGCTGGCGATCCATCCAAGCCCCGCCCAGGGGTTCGGGGAAGCTTCAAAAAATAGCTTCAGCTTTGCTATTTCGTATATCAGTGTGAGCTTTTCAATAACTTTTGCTTTCCTTCTGTCATATTCTGTCTTTGTCTTCAACTTTTACGATGTCCTAATGTATTTTTATCGTACTTGCTCGAATTCATGTTATCATCGCTGCTACGAGTAAGAACATGTGAGATTACGTGTGTCTTGGTTATCAGAGGACTTGAATTTGAACATTTTGTAGTAGTTTTCTTAAACGGTTGCTTGCTTTTATGTAATGCGCTTCCCATAGCTTATTAATCTGGGTTTGTGTTTTTTATTTTCTCTGGATTCACATAGTTGATAATCCCACAATATTTACGATTGACGGACAAGCTGCCGTTAAGAGTTAAAACATCAAGATAATTCTGACAGCTCGAAATAAATTATAGTTTATAGATAATTTTCTCTGGAACTTGAAAGGTGTCATAGATGCTATGAAAATGTTGTGTTGGTTGATTTCGTTTATTCTTTGGAAGACAGTATTAGAGTTTAATTGTTTTTTTCATATGTATAAAATACAACATGGTGATGTCATTTTATCTATTTATGTTGTGTTGGAGAGAAATAGCTTTTGGTTGATTATATGAATATGAGAATTGTTAGTTATGATGGTCAATGCAGGGTGGAAAACAAATTATGATTTAGATATATTCCTGTATCTGGTCATATTCCAAGTGACATGGATCAGCTATTTCTAGCAACTCTCTTAGATTCTGATTGGATGTTTGGTTTGTAAGAGAAGTGGCTTGGAAAGCGAGTGTTTTATTTTGGTTATGGGTTTAGAGATCTGATTACAAATTGAGGACAAAACAAAGATTTGAGATAAGAGAAACTAAATAAAAGAAATTATGTATTTTTTCCTCTTTAATTGAGTGATTTAGGAGGGGAAAGTGTGCGATTTGTTCTCTTCTTGATCAGGAGTAGAAAGAAAAAAAATGAAATGTTTTAATTCATTTGACATATTTTGATGTGGGATTAAGATGCTTGTTCCTTTCATTTCTTCGGCAGGAGCATAGCATCTTCATACATGGATCAATACCTCTTTTCTTATGTGCTGATTGTAGTCTAATGTTGGAGCAATTATTAGGTGTGGAGTATGCACATGTGGATTTTGTTGTATTGATAGAACCAATACAACCAAAATAAACCAAAATCTGCATGTGCGTAATCCACCCCTAATAATTTTTCCTAATGCTGTGCTTTCTATCTGGGAGATTTCACTGCTTTGGGAGCCAGCTATTTTACTATTTGAGTTTATGCAAGTCAGTTTCTATTTCTTATTCTTCAACTACTATTTATGGGCTTGATGGTTGCCGCTATTTGCATATTTTCTATTTTATGGGATTTTTTTCACATTTGTTTGTTGGTGTGCTCAATCAAATTTGTAGTTTTTTTGTTAAATTTCAGGAATATATTTATGTTTCTTTAGAATTGGATTTTGGATAAAATCATGTTTGAATTTGATGGTTCTTAAGGCTTAAATTTGGTTGATCTTGTTCTAACCATAGCTTTTTAATTTAGGGATGTGGAGTTTATAAATAGACAGACTTACGCATGTAATTGAATAACTTTGGTAAATTAAAAGTAGTATAAGACTTGGATTTATGAATTAATAAAGTTTGGCTTTAAGTGTGATTTTCTAATTTCGAAGAAAGCTATTTTCTTGTACCAACTCGATGCATCATCATCTTCTGTTTTTTTTTAAACTTTGGTAAATACTTTTGTTTACCTAATTTTAGGCATAATTTTTTATTCGCTTATTGGAGTTTTTATTTTTATTGAAGTTTGATGCTACCAAAAGTCTAATTGTGGTGATTAAATCACAATTCATAGTTGATTTGTCATTATTTGAATTTCTCTTTACTTTATTCACATGCCTTCAATCATTGTTTTTTTTTCTTATTTGTTTTAATTTTATCATGTTTTTTTGCATCTCAAGAAGCTCATTTCATATTTATTTTCACACTTAGTGACCTAAGATATGGGTATCCTATGTTTGTCTTGTTCTATTACATTGCGTCCTTATGGTTGAGAAACCCTTAATCTAAATCATGCATGTAACTAATATAAGAGCTTATGTTTACATCATGTCATCTTAATGTAGAATATATTAATTTATTGGGCTAACAACAACAACAAGTCTTTATCCCACTAAGTGGGGTCGGCTACATGAATCTTTTTTCTCCATTGTGTCCTATTGAATATCATATTTTCTTTTAATTCTAATAAATTAAGATTATTTTATATACAAATGCCTAGTCTTTTTAGGTCAACCTCTTCCTTAACGTAAGTTGAATCTAAAATATCTATTCTCCTAAAGGGATCATCAGATGACCGATATTTAATATGAATAAATCATGTAAGTTGATTCTCTCTTATCTTGTCCGCCACTAGAGCTACACCTGCCCGCTCACTGATACATTCGTTTTACATTTTGTCTTTAAGTGTCAAGCCGCTCATCCACCTAAGCATTCTCATCTATGCAGCACTTAACTTAGTTTTGCGCTTCTCTTTTAGAGGCCATAAAGCATACTAGGTCTCACCAGCATCTTATAAAATTTTCATATAAGTCTGAGCGGTACTGTTCTATCATATAATAGGCTTGATGCATTTCTTCACTGCAACCAACCAACTTGTATTCTACTAATAACATCCTCATCTATATCACCATCAATTTGAACAATAAACTTGAGATATCTTAAAATTTAACATATTTTAATGATTTGATAACACATAATTTTAACTCTGTCACTAGATCTACTACTACTAAAATTATAGTCTATATAAATTCAATTTTAGATCTACTCAAACGAAGAATTTTAGACTCCAATATAAACCTCCATAGTTCACGTTTTTCATGAACTTTTTCTCGTCTTCTCTACGAGAAAAATATCATCAACGAAAAGCCTGCACCAAGATACATCCGTTTGTAAATGTCCAATAAGAGCATCCATAATTAAAGTAAAAAAGATACGGACTTAAAGTTGATCTCTGATGCAATCTAATTGAAATAGGAAAATGCTTGTCAATTCTTCTGTTCGAACATAAGCAACAACTCTAGTACACATTAATAACTTGAATATAACTCCTATAAAAATTTTTCTTTTCTACAACTCTTCAAAGAATTTATCTTGGAATTTTATTGCGGGCTTTCTCTAAATCAATAAAAACCATATGCAGATCCTCCTTACCCTCTTTGTACTTTTCCATCAAATCTCTCAATAAATGTACAAAATCCATGGTAGGCTTGTCGACATAAATTCAAACTCATTATGAGAAATTTTTGTATCACGTCTTATCCTATGTTCAATTACTCTCCCATTAATATATGACTCATTAACTTAATTCCTCTATAATTTGCACTCTTATACATCCCCTTTATTCTTAAAAATGAGACCAAAATACTCTTCCTCTACTCGGGCATCCTTTTAGTTTTTAAAATAATATTAAAGAGTTTAGTAAGCCAAGAAACTCTCAAATCTCCTAAATATTTTTACACTTCAATTGGGATATCATCAGGTCCCACTGATTTCTCATCCTTAATTTTTTTTAAAGCGTCGTCACCTTTATTTTTACTAATGCGGAGGTAAAATTAAAAGCAGTTTTATTAACGATATTAAAATCACTAAGGTTCTTATTTTTCAAATTTTTTTTTAAAAAATGTTATCAAAATATCTCTATTTTTTATTTTCATCTCTAATACATTTTACTTGAATTAAATATTTACTTTTTTTTTTTCTCTTTGTTTGTCTAGTTTATACATTATATTTTTCACAATCTTTAGTGTCTAATCTATTGCAAATATTACTAAAAACAAAATTCCTAGCGTCACAAATTATTCTCTTGAACTCTTTATGGGTCACCTTATATTTTTCTCACTTCTCTAAACTTTTACATTTAAATCAAATTTTACAACACTTCTTATATTTTATATTTTCTTATAAATTATTAACCCCGCCAACTATTTTTATTTATGAAAACATTTCATCTTGATTATTTAAATAAATTCTTTACCATTTGTTTAATGTACTTGTTATTTTATCCCACATAAAATTAGTTTTTTCATGAACATCCCAAATCTTGGAATCTTGAAGTTTTCTCATAAAATAATTTTATTTGTCTTTTTAGTGCTTCAATCTAATTCTATGACAATATTTTATTGTGTTTTTATATCTTCCAACTCTTCATAATAAAATCTAGAACTAATAATCGATGTTGACCATTTAAATTTTCATTTGGAATAACCTTACAACCTTTATATTCTCAATGATCTCTTTTTCTCCTAAGGCATTTTATCTTGTTATAAAAATTCTCTCTTCAAGAGGGTATCATTTGTTTAAATTTTTCTTAGTCATTCCAAAATTTTTCTTTCAAGCTTATATCTAAACCTACTTAAAAGAGCATAATCGCTTATAACATTAAAAATCGTAATATAAACAATAATCTTTAGGGCTATAGTTATATCTCCAATTTTATTAATTTTTACAATATTATCTTTCAAAATCTTATTTATAATTACACATACACCTTTTTTTAGTATGACTCTTATATGAATACCAAAGTTTAATAACCCAGTTATCAATCTCTTTAGTCTTTTCTCCAACCTATTTAATTTCTTGAATGCATAAGATATTCATCTTCCTATGATCCATAATATCTATTAATTCCATTAATTTACCTCTAAGAGTATCTATATTTCAAGATCTTATCCTTATATTAGTTTCATGGATTAAATTTTTTGTCTGTATCCGTCCATCCATAACATGGGAAACTTTTTTTATTTGACACTATATCAAAACTCCTGTGTAACAACTCTTGCACACTTTTAACTGTAATTAGTTTATACAGTGTGTCGCTTTTAGGGGACACCTTATCTTTTACAAAATACTTTGAATGATTCATATCATGATTTTTCAAGACTAGGTGTTGACTGCCTAACACAATCTCCTACTTTTTGCTGCTATCAAATATATTGGGGCAATTAAAAAAAAGAAACACAAGGTGCTCAAATTAAAGGAAATCTTGTAAGCTATGGTTCTAGGCAACCACAATGTGATTATCATAAGGTACAAAATTAAGGGTATGTTTGGGGCAGCTGCAGCTTATTCAGTTTCTGCTGATAAACAGTTTATCCTGATAATCTGCTGATGAACAACTGATCCAGATAAGCTAGCTGGCTGTTTGGTTTGTGCGTTTGGAAAACAACTGATTATGGTTAAATGACTATTCTGTCCCTGTTGTGGAAAAACTGTTTAGCTGTTTGGTTTGTGTGTTTTGTAAACAACTTATTTACAGACTTTTTTAGTTAAATGAACAATCTGTCACGCAAAATTTGTAATTTTCTCAACAAAATTAAAGTTCAAATGTTAAGACATGAAAATACAAAAGAATTGAGTTACATTTATATAACTCAAATATTTCTGATCACATCAAAAAAACATAGTTACATATACAAAAGTAAAACATACCTTCACATACCAATATGGAGGTGATTACATCACATACTAATACAAAAGTAAAATACACCTCTTCATACTAATATGCCTGTGGAAACTATTTGTTATGTATAACAACCATTTATATTTAACTATACACTGCAATTTCTGCAGTTAATTGGATCATCAGTATCTTCCAAATTCTTCAATTTCTTACATGTCATTCATATACACAATTACAAAAATTATACACAACCCCGCCACAAAGATTATCAATATACACAGATCATTCAACAGCTCTACAAAAACGAAACAAAAGAAAACTTCAACTTTATCAAAATTACAAAAATTATACATTTTCAGAGGTCATTCATGCTACAAAAATTATCATTTCAACAACACTTGATTTTATGCTTCTCTTCCCTAGAAACATAATGCCTTGATCAATCATTGTTACAACCCTACCACTAGATCGATCACTACTAAAATGAGATACCATATATTCAGTTATGTCCATTACAAATATATCACCAGTGAAAAGCATGCACAAAGGTACATCCTTCATAAATGTCAAGTCATAAATCATAGTGGATCTTTACCTCACATGTTTTACAACAAATGAGTGCTCACAAGGATCAAGTAACACCCTCATAGATTAAAACCCAAGCTGGTTGTTTTAATTGAAAAAACATTGTTCGTTTTTTATTTCAATGAGAGTTAAAATTCATAAATTCCAGTCCAAAATTATTATTTTTTTCTCATGCAATTCATGCATTCAAAAGCACAAAAAGAATTGCAAAACCTTCATTACAAACTGAAAAACATGAAAGCACGCAGGAGGAGATGACTCGCTATAACAGATCATCATGTACTTAAATTCAATAAACATCACGAAAGGATAAATCCATCAGATCGTTGCAGTTTTCTCATGACTTGATTAGCTTCAAATAATCGCAAAAACTGTATAACAAAAATGACAATATATGAAAAAAAAAAAGAAGAAACATCTGATCTCGCCTTAAAACATACCACTGAATGAGGCACACAATATTTAATATCACTGAACCAAACAACCCATGAACACGTTAAAATTTACAAGCAATAAACCATATATAGAGTAATAGAGGAGAAAAGCTCAATAAGAAAATGCTTCAAACTGTTTAAAATTTACAAGCAATGCCACACAATTCTTGTGATTTTTTATATCTAATGCCTCAATTCTTGTATACATGCCACTCAATTCCTGTCAAAATCAGAGCAAAACCAAACTTCAAAGTTGCAATTTCTGTCAAAATGAGGTCAAAATCAGAGCAAAACCATACTTTAAAATTGATGCTAGAATGGTGGTATCTATGTAAATTTCCCTTTTAAAATTTACCAACAGGCATTCCTTTTCTTCATAAAAATACAAATCATAAAATCTCAACAGTGCCATTTCTTCCCCAATATATTTACATTTAGGTTCATAAAATAATTCCATTTTGCAGACAAACAATGAAGCCATAACCATTGCATGTTACTTAGAAACAAACATGAAATAGGTAACCAAAGCTCCAGAAATCTCTTCACCATGACAATCACTGCAGCAATTATTCTAAAAAAAATTAATGGTCGTTTTCAATCTAATATGCAGTATGGCCATAAATTTCCAGTTTGAAGTAGAAAATCTATGCATCATATAACCAATTCGAGTAATAAAATCCTACCAGCCGCAATAAAACGCCGTACAATTATCTGAAAAATCTCTCTACAACTCTCACATTAGAGTGTTGTTCGACAGGACCAAAACAAATGCAATATGCGATTTGCAGTTTTACAGCAAAAAANNATATATATATATATATATATATATATATATATATATATATATATATATATATATATATATATATATATATATATATATATATATTCTATATATGCGAAGAAAAAATGTGATTTGCAATTCTACATAAAAAACAAAAGTGCGATCTACAATTTGTAGTTCTACAGCAAGAAAGTTGTTGCTCAACTGGAACGAGAATGCCGAAGAAGAAGGAATGCCAAAGATGAAGAACAGTGTGCTGGTTTGGAACGGACGAAGAGTAAAAATTTGAAGAAATGTTGAAGGAGAACTTGGAAGCTGTCAAAGAAGATAGAGGAGCGCCGCGGAGGATGTGAGCGAAGAGGAAAAAAGATTCGAAGGAGGGCACGGGGCACGCGATCGAGGGCAGGCAAGTAATAGAAGCAAAGAAACGCGGCCCGTGGGGGTCATCCCGCGGGCTGCGTCTTTCACAATTAGAAAACACGGTTTTTGAATAATCAGTTAAAACACACGAAACAAACGCTATGGCGGCGTTTTCAAAACGCTGCCCGCAGTTATAAGCTGCCCCAAAAGGGCCCTAAATCTATTCAAAAATGTATTCCCATATTTGATGAGATATATTCTTTTTACAATGTTTAATGTGAATATATGATTTGGAAGGTTTTTTCGACTACTACAACCTATTTGACTCCAAAAGAGTTAAATATGCTAAAATCAAAATCAATGGTACTTGTTAAGTAATCCTGGGTTGATATAAAATATAAAATTGACTAGCAAAATTTTTTATTGTTGGAGATGGGGATCACCTATATGGTCAATTTAAAAAAAAAAAAGAAGAAAGAACTATGTGGTCAATTTAAAGATTGTTAACAACATGACTATGATGTGCCTGAGCATTATATAAGGTTTATAGGTAAGTAAAAAAAAATTTTGTATTTAAAATTTAAATTCTTTTTATTAATTGTTTCACTTGGGTCGTAAATGAGAAATTAAGGTTGAACTAAGCTTTAATTTACCAAGACTATTACATGGGAGTTTACACATAGTTTGGATAATGAGTATTTCAGTCATTCTTATTAGAATTAATTACAGCTTCATTGAAGCCTCCTGCATACATGACAGCAAAAGAATTATACACTTTTGAAATTCACCCAAATTAAAAATGAAATTTAATGAGTATTCATTAGAGGATCTTTGGATGTGTAAAATAGTTTATGTGTACATTTACATGATGAATCAACATCTAATGATTTTGATTTTGGACCTACATCTGATAAATCATGTTTACAAACTTGGCTATGTATAATTCATCAGAAGTCAGAATTGAAGTTCATGAAATTGAGTGTGAGATCATACGTTAACTTCAATCTCTACTGGAACATAACCTGTACTTGGATGACATTGAAGCAATCCAATTTATTATAGGTAATTGATCCAATAAGCAATAATGAACAGTAATTCTTGATGAATTATTATTGATTTTATTCTTATGGTATCAAATTAATGTTTTTTTTATCTTTGGCTTAGTTAAGTGACATTAATTTCAATTTGATACCAAGTCAGATGCATAATCCTGATCATTCAGATTGGTCCTTGTGATCCCATTGATTTTTCAGATTTTCTTTAATTTTATGATGCTTTGCAGTTCTTCATTATAATTCCAGTGTGATCTTCACCTGAACTACTGACGGATTGAACTGTTATTATTGTATTTATTTCCTTAATTGTAGCTTAAGCTTAGCATGCAATATTTTGTTTAAATCCTTGTATGCTTACATTGTGCTTCAAGTCCAGCCTTGTAATGGAAATTATTATAATCCACCTTATTGTTGATTTACCCCCTACTATGTTGTAATTTGATAAGAAAATAGACTTGGACTTCATTTGGCGTAGCTTTCTATTTACAACTCATTTATCTTTGATATTGCTCTCAAACTTTTAGTAGAAAAACGATAAGCTGGATATAAGGATTTAAAAAAAGTTGTTTGTTTATTTATTTATTTATTTATTTTAATAAGGCTTTATTGTACTTGAAAGTAGTTATTCTTTGCTAAACTAATGATAAATAATCTTTTTGTTTATATTCTTGAATTCTTAGGTTAGTTTTGATAATTTTAAATTAATTTATGCAAATTTATATTATGTGTCGTACACCGCATTGGCTTGGCTTAATGTCTCCAATCAATTGCCTCGAGGTAAATTTACCCTTCCCACGAAAAAAAGTATTCCATTTGGACTGCGTATGGAATAATTTTTTCCTTACGAAAAATTATTACATACGGACAGAAATGCATGTGCAGTCCGATCTCCACCGTTGATCAAAACAAAGTTGTATTTCGATGGGCCTAATTTTTTTATTTTATTTTAAATTGATAGAAACTCTGATTAACGGTGGAGATTGGACTGCACATGCATTTCTGCTTACGCCGTTTGTATGGAATAATTTTTCCTGCAGGGCAGCCTGAGGTTAGCCCTCAAATCGTTTATAAATTTTGAATAGTACAGTAGTAACTATACTATAAAAAAGTATACTTCAATGCCAAAGCCTTTAGTTAATTTGTATTTACAATGGAAAAATATATGATAAGACATTTAAGGTTTCGTAATAGAATTAATTGAGGAAAACCATCAAGGAAATTGTCTCAATGAACTAGAGGTAATATGACATGCAAAATTAGTTATAATTATGTAGGAGCCAAGGGCATTAAATGATAATAATTATGTGGAGACTTGTGTATTAATATTAAAATTGTGAATTTATGGACTTGAAGAGTTGAGTTTAGTATAAATGAGAATACTAATATGAATTTGAGAAAAAAATAGTATAAATTAGAGTTTGAGAAACTAGTTTATGAATGGAATTGTGAAAATAAGAGAAATAAAAGTAAATTATATGGTCTGGGCACATATAGTAGAGGATTGAAAGATGTACCAATAAATATAAATATAATTTTGGTTGAAGGATTAGTGGGAGGAATGGTGGACAAAGCTAACATGGAATGAAGTCTTTAATAGGATTTGCCCAAAATTGAATTCAATTCCCAAACCATCTTTCAGTAGGAATGAATTGAGAATGAGGATTAACAAAGGATACATTGGATCATTGAGTTAATACTAATGATGAAGTCTACAATAGAGTGATTAATTTATATCCTGTAATGTGAAATCTTAATGCCCATCTTCCCATTACATTTGGTTTCCTTTGGTTTAGATTAATTTTGCTTCTAACATTTTTAACAAATATAAGAACAAAAGGTCTGAAATAGATTTTGGAGTCCATAATCATTCCATTCATATTCAATCTCTAAAGGCCAATCAACACAGACATAGAAACTCAAATTTGAGTGGGATTGAATCAAGATGACTATTAACTATGTGCTGCTCAAGTCATGATTTCTCATGGTCATCTTTCTCCATGGCTTCTCCAGTTGAAATCACAAATGCAGAGTTTGGTACTGCAAATTCAATTTTAATAACAAAACCACTCGTTTTAAGTCATTATTCTCATCTTCTACCACATTCATTACTTGTTTAACTGTGATTTTGCTACTTAAACATTTAAACAACAAACTAATGACTAAGGATTAACAAACAAACAAACAAAAATTGAGGGATTAATTGAACTTGAAATTAATTAGTTTTTGTTAAAATTAGGAAAAGTAATCTTGTCATTCATGTTCTTTAATAATAAGTGCATTTATAATAGAAGAAAAATTAACTTGATTATTTAAAATTAATTCACGTTAATTTATATCTTGGGGCATACCCAAGTAGTCCAAATGTACCCCATTTACTCCTCCCTATTGTTCCTTTATTGTGCGTGCCTGGGAAAATCCTCATAAAATGTTTTGAAGTTTTTTTTCCATAGTACAACACATTAAAAAAGAAATGACGATTTACATAAATACCTCTCAATTCATATGTATTTACATCTCTGCATCTAAACTTCAATCTTTATGTAAATGACACCCTACCTGTGCATGGGAAAAGTATATTCCATTTTTAGAAATTTAAATGTTGATATTTTTGATGTGTTGTGGAAGATTTGTGTGGTAGAAATATGAAAAGTAAAATTTGAAAGTTAGATATGTAAATCCATAATAACAGAGGACCCAAAAAGAAAATATGAATGCCAAACAAAGCCTATAGTTATTTAGTATCTACATAGAAATGTATGATATGGTTAAGTCTTGGAGATAGAATTAATCGAACCAATATTTTAGAGAGCACGGAATTAAAAATCAACAAAAATATGTTAAAATTAAAATTTTGCTTTTCTTAAAACACAATGAATGAATAAATAAAAGAAATGAAAAAAATAAGTTGCTATGAACTACTTATAAAATAAAAATAATAATTCTTTTAATATAGTTGTTATGAATAAACATTTTAAATTGTGCATGATACTTCTCTATTGTATGAAAATCAATAATCATTGATTCTATATTGAAACTCAATGCAATAACCTTTTTAATATATGATGTATGTAAAATGGTAAGAAAATCGTCTTCAATTTTCTTTTGTTATCTTATTTTGATGATCTTCACAACGGAAAATATGCGCTCTGTTTTTGTCAAAATAGACAGAGTCAAAATCAACCTAATCAAACGACTAATAAGTAGATACAACTGATTATAATTATTTAGTCAATATTTGAAAGAAATCAGAAGTTATTGAGAGATTATGAAAAATTTTGATTCTTATGATTTGGTTTTTTTTTTTTTTATTTGAAATCTTTATTATAGAATTTATTTGTAAGTTGACAAATATTATCAATTTTGAATGATCAATATTTAACTCCAAAATCCAATACATAATTAAGAATTAATAATTCTAAAGTATTTTCTTTAAATAATGATGCTTTGCTATCATAGTCTATTTTTTATGATGAGAGCATCATCGACATTTAGCATAAAGATCATTCATATCTCAGACAAATTTCTTTTTTAATAAAATAAATTCACCTTCAAGAAGAAAAAAAATTATGATTCTCTTAAAATTTGAAAGTGTTTGATTGTTGGTATTAAATGCATTACATTCAAGAAATTGTATGACTTTCTTTATAATATTTGTTGAAGATCATCTGTAATTTCTAAAATTTCTATCCTAAAATACAAAATAATAATAAAATTGTAACTATATCACGAGGGTCTAGTGATGGTTTTGAGCAAACTTGGGAGGGGGGATTTTTTGGAAAGAGGTTTTAAAGTGAGGAGTGTGTGTATTAATTAATTTAAAATTATTTTTATTTATCATCCATAAATGTTTTTAATAAATTAAGTTATATATTTATATTTAATGAAATAATTATCATCTTTATGAGAAATTATTTAAAACAATTATTAAATTAAAAATAAAATTATAATAATATATAATTATTAAAAATCAAGGAAAGTGGCTGCCCACAACCCCCCTTAGTTCGATCAATATTTTATAATAACATGATGCAAGTGTTGCAATAAGTTGTGTAAACTATTGACCGTTAATATATATATATATATATATATATATATATATATATATATATATATATATATATATATATATATATATATACAAATTAAGTTTAAGCTCTATTAGCTCTCGTCAAGCTAGAGAAAATATTACGTCTGAAGTCGTAAAATATATCCAGACATGGAGTACAACATGGTGGTACTGGAGGTTTTTCTCTGTACAATGATATTTTTCTGAGTAATAAAACATCCAGATAAATAATTCGATGTGTTGGGCTTCTCTGCATGTTAGACAAAAACATATATCAAATTTTAATTGGAGTCAGAAATCTGGATGTAATATTTTCTCGCCAAACTAACTGTCTCGCTCGAATATCCTAAAACTCATCGTGTTGGATGGTTAAAAAATTATATTTAAAATTTGGATAGTTAAAATAAAATGTTCAAACTTTTGAGTGCTAGATATGTAAAAATTTTATTTTATATAAAAGAAATCAAAATTTATGTTTATTTTGTCATTGCGATCAACGCCATCACAAATGTTGCCACACACGAAATAGTATAAAAAGGGTAGGGGAAATTTAAAAAATCGCCATTCGGGAAAACACTTAAATTTTTAAAATACTAAAAATAGAAAAAAATATGTTTTTTTGCCTGTTTTTAAAATTCCAAAATAACTCTTCGCCTCTTCCACCGCTGCCATCAGCAGCCGACGCCCTACCCCTGTGGCCCCTCGTTGCTCGCAGTTGGTCGCAGCCTGC
>NEWO01000614.1:159155-183275 GCA_003013225.1 Phalaenopsis aphrodite | reverse complement strand
CTACATATCTAAGAAGATAAATAAATTAGGATTAAATTCAATCTAAAGATCACTCATGACGAAAGAAAATGGGTATAAACAACTAGGAGACACTAGTATTGTAACTTTGGATTCAATGAATGCCATTAATAATAGACCTGAAAACCCCTATATATTACCTATAAACTTGGTTGAAAAAATCATCTAAAGTTTAAATGACATAATAACCATAATATAAGAAATCATAAGTGGGATAACAACCAACTAAACTCCTTATACAACTGAAAAAATCAAGAAATAATTTTGCTTAGACCCACTTACAAACCTAGATTCACTTTTAATTTAAAATTTAAAGAGAAGAAACTTTCTTTAGAATAATTAATGTTATAAATAAAAAATATAGTTATGGATTTAAACTATAGAAATGAAAAATATTGAAAATTAATTGGGTCAATAAGCTAACTCACTAAGTACTAGACCTTGTGGGACTTTACCAAGTAACAGTGAGGTGAATCTAAAAGAAAAATGAAAAGATCAATATAAGTCCATAAAGCTTAAGAGTGAAAGGGAGTTAGAAGAGGTGACAAGGGAAGAGACTATGTTAGAAGAGCCTGAGCCTAAGAAACTTAATGAGAAACCTTTGATTATCTAAGGAAAAGAAGCGTCAACACCCAAGAGAAAAGTTGAGAGAACACTACCACCTTTCTCTTACTGTAAAAACATAAGTTTGACCAACAGTTCTCTAGGTGTCTATAAGTGTTCAAAAAACTAATAATTAACATCACATTGATAAAAACTTTAAAAAAAATGTCAAGTTATGCAAAATTTATTATGGATATTTTAAATAAGAAATTCAAACTAATTGATTATGAGATTATAGCCTTAAATAATGAGTTTATTGTTATCCCACGAAAAAATTTTAATAAAAACTTAAGGTACCAAGTTGTTTTATTATTCTTGGCACTATAGGAGCAAAGTTCATGGAGAAGTTGTTATGCTACTTAGGTTTTACCATAAATATTATGAACTTTTCCATCTTTAGGAGAATGGGATTATGAGCGATTCAACTTACATAACCCTTTAGTTAGTTGATCATTCATTGATTTATCCTAGTCGAGCTTGTCTATAACTGCTTTAAGGGGATGATCGGTGATAATTCAAATTGGTTGTGCTTAAAAATAAGGATGAAGCATATGTGTAGAAAGAATAAGAGAAAATTTTAGTTTTCTTTAATTATTGGGTACATGAGTTCTTACCCCATGAGGACCCAGCTGACATAGTAAAATGGGAACTGCTTCCCTTCCTCTTCACGAATTAAGATGAAATTAATCTCTTTGGTTCTAACTCCCAAGAAGAGTGATTGTTCTTCGTTCAATTTTGGACTTTGGAGGAGAGGTGGGGAGGTCGGAGAACGTTTTTAACTATCAAAAGGCTAATTCACATTTATTTGACCACATGAAGCTTTTGACTCATTTTATAGTCTTGAAGAAGGTGATGTATTTGTCGCCTAATTTGGAAATGAATTGATTAAGTCCAGTGATTCAGACAACTTGTCACTGTAGCTCCTTGGTGCTACGAGCGGACTTCATTTCTACAAAAGCTTAAAATTTCTCATGGTTAACTTTTATTCCTTCAGCCAGAAGGTGCCCTATGAATTTTCTCATATGGGCGTCGAACATGCACCTAAGAGAATTGAGCTTCATGTTATATTTTCTAAAGTGTTCAAATGTTTCTTATATATCTTTTATGTGTTATTGTTTTATTTTTTACTAATACATCATCCACATAGACTTCAATATTTTTTCCTTTTATTAAGAAAAAAATACATCCATGAGGCATTGGTAGGCTGCCCCTCCATTTTTGATCCCAATGGAACTGCACATAGCAATAAACACCTTCTATTATGATGAATGTTATCTTCTCTATGTTGGCTGGATGCATCTGCATTTGGCAATACCCTGAAAGGCGTATAAGAATTTCATGATCTAGTGCTCAACGACCAAATCTATTGGTGCATTGATTCCCAATAAGAGGTAGCTATCCTTCGGGCATGTGGAATTTTGACTAGTGAAGTCAACACAAATCTATCACTTGCTCTTCTATTTTTGGAACATGAATATGATGGCTATCCAGTTAAGGCAATGCTCCTCATATATGTAGGCTGCTTATTGCAACTTCTATACTTCCTCTCATATTGCTTTCGCTAAAGTGATTACTGTTAATCTCACCTTTTCTTTTGTTGATTGAGCTGTTGGAAAGACATTTAGTCAGCGACAAATGATCTCGATACACTCTTGTTATTTCTACAATCAACCAAGTGAATATGTTTGAATGTTTGTGGAGCACATCGACAAACTCATTCTTCATCCTACATCAAAAGCCAAAATCAATCAAAAAATTTTTCCTATCTCTTCCATTAAGTGGCAACATCTTCGATTGTTTCTTTGTTCTAAAGGTCATTCTCTCTTTGGATATTGAGTTTGAGGTCATCCTAGTGTATAGTTTTGGTTGTGCATAAGTAGCATGCACGTGAGTGCTCCCAATCTCCTTGTATTTTTTAATGTTAATATTTATTTCTTTATCAACTAACACAAGAAAAATATTACCTTCAAATATTGTTGACCAAATTTCTTTCAATCTATATTTTTAAAAAATTAACAAGTATAAAAAATACTTTTAATTTATTATAAAATTTTGATCAATCTAAAATTTCTAAAAAAACTAATAAATTCATACACGATTATAAAATTTTATCAGAACAAAATCAAATATTTTTTTAAATTTTAAAATAATAATATATAGTTTTTAAAATTATACCATGATACTAATTTTATTTCTAAATTAAATTACTTCTTATACTTATTAGCTCGCTTTTGCTCCATTCATATCACCCATCGTATCTAGCCTTTTTCACATTTTTGAAACATAATGGAATAATATTCCCAAAAAAAAAAAAAAACAATTAAAAAAACATTAAATACACCACAACAACGCATTCAAAGATGAAAAATATGATCATTTAACGTAACTCCCAACAAACCTTTTCTTTTTCTTTTTCTCTTTTTTAATTTTTTTGCAAAGAATAAGATAGCACACAATCAAAAATATTTTTATACATAGCACAAAAATGCAGAATAACATATTAAACAGAGGCCAAATACATGAAGTTATGCTCAGTTAGGCACATAAAATAAATCTTCGTCCCATGGATATTTCCTACCTGTAGTCTGTTTGGTGCTTCCCCCGACTTCTTTTCAATTAAGACAGCCACACCAAAAGCCATGGCAATCTGATGCGAATATATAGTAGAGAAATTCAAATAAATCTAACTTCGGTTTTGGCGGCCATGTTTCTGGACAATTGGATAACGGATGAACTTTCCTTTCTGGGAAGGGGTGATGCGTCGGCCTAAAGAAGAGGCTCTGAGATCTGGTCTTCACAAGACTTTGCCTTGGCTTCTTCGCTCTCGGCGTAACGAGCCCAAGTGACCAGATATAAGCCGGCGATGATGAGAAATCCCCCAACAATACTGTGAATATAAGATAAAGAGCCTTTTAAAGCTCAACCAAGCAGAATTCAGGCAATTTGGCATCTTTGAATGGAAAAATTTTAACTACAATACCTCCCAAGGAAGATGGAGCTGCCAATAAATATTGCTGACAAAAAAGCAGACATGGCTGGTTGAAGAGGCATGAACAGTGCGACCAATGCTGGTCCAATAATTGTATTGGACCATGTTATGAGCCCGTAGTTAAGAGCTGATGAAAATACTCCCTGAAATAAGGAAGTGTTTTGATAAATATTCAAATTATTCGCATTGGAATTGTTAAAATTGGTACCATTTAAATGGGGGACATTTTAGTCCCTGAGATTATAGAAGTGTTAAATTAGTGCAGAACTCTTTAATTTGGAGATAAAATAGTCTCTATGGATAACTACTAGAGCCTCAATTTAATAAATGGGGACTAATTTGATTCTTCTATGAATTCTGGGACTAAAATTACTCCATGTAAATAGTCAAGGGACGAGTCTGGTGTTAATCACTTATAAGATGCTCTGGGCTTGGAATTAATCAAAATACTTAAAATATATCTTTGATGAGTAGTATTTTTAAAAAACTTAATTGACTACAAGGATATAAAGATGTATAATCACTTATAAGTATTAATTAAGAAAATAGAATAAAAATTATTAAATTAGATTTAAATGATGTTTTAATATAAACAATAATTTTTAAATCTTGCCCCAATCCTTAATACCTTATGGCTACCTGATTAGGGTTGCCAAAAAAACTCTTTTTTCGTGAACGGCTCGTGTTTGACTCGCTAAGCAAATGAGCCGAACACGAACACACTTTTTGAGCTCGAAATATAAACGAGCCAAACACGAGCTACGTCTAGGCTCACTCGTGTTCAGCTCGTTTACACCCCTATTTACAAATACTCAGTTTGTCAACACTGTCAGTCATGACTTGACTCTGGGCTTGGAATTAATCAAGACGGGTACAGAAAGTTGGACAATGGAAAATAAAAATATATTTATATTCCTTACAACTAACATTTAATTAATGAAAGAGACACTAAAAAAATATAAATTAAAGCACTACAATTAAATTTACCTCATTACATGTGTGTGTCTTCTATAAACACTTTCAAATAACAAAGAGCTAATCAATTAATTAAACATACAATGTTAGTTTCAAATAACAAAGAGCTAACCATAGTCAGTGAATGCTCATACTTCTAAATTATAATAACACAAAAAAAAGAATAAAATATGCATGTCAGTTAAGTCATTAATAAATCAATAATAAAACATTTGCTATCTTATGAATATGATCGTTCAAGATATTTAATAATATTTAAGAATTTTAATGTATCAATAACATTTTTATATCATTTATATCTGTACAACAATCATAAGAGTATGATCTAAAAATTGTATCAATGTAATTCAATATCAATATCAATATCTATTTACGTGCATGAGTACCTAATCTATTTACGTGCATGAGTACCTAGCGTTCCTCTGCTAGTACCATAAAAGGGATAACTCTATCGTAGTTATACATGCACATGCAAACAATCTAAATAGTAAATTTCATTCTTATTTTATTTTCATAACAGTCAGTAGATGATATAATAATTTGAATTATGAAATTGACATGACATATCCAAGACTCATTATTATGCAATTCAATATGATCAAATGAACTTAAAAAACAAGTAAAATCTATCTAAATAATTAACAGAGTGTGTCAAATTTAGAAAAAAACCAATATGTTATTATAATTTAAAAGTACAAGTACTCGCCCGATCACAAATGATTAGCTTGCTCTCAAGTTTTATCACTTCTATCAAATTAACACCTATAAAATAAAAAAATATTCATGCTACTAAAGTTTTATCTAATTACTTAATTATATTTTTAATTGGATTATTAATTATTATTTTATTATATTATTTTAATTAAGATTTTGATACTTAGACTTAAGTTTAATCATTGAAATTAATATTAAATATGATTATTTTATACAAAATACTTTTGGAAATAAAGCCATGGCCTTTCTTGTTGTTTTCAAACTTTCACCGATCCAAAAGGTGAAACTTTTATGGTATGAATCAAATGAACTTAAATTTAACATTTGGATAATAAACAAAAATAAATAAATGTGATATATATATATATATATATATAAGCTATGATACGAGCCCCAGCCACCCTCATGTGCTTAGTCACTCGATCTTGCGTTGCAAACCTACCGTAATCGCGGGAGACTTAGAACTGACTTAGCAGATGTCAACCAAAGAGTCACGTCGAGCGACATATATATATATATATATATATATATATATATATATATTAAATCATTTAATTAAAATATTTAAAACTCACATTTATATCTTCATTTGAGAGCACAAGATACATGAAACCCATATTTTCCTCTACACGCGATTCGACTTGCTCTCTGCTACACGCTCTAGCCCTCCACACCGTTGCTTTTGCTTGTAAGATGTAGATTCCTCCTTTGTCCTCAAACACACTCTTCTTCGCCCTTTTTTAGCCCTAGTTTCGCTTATTGTCGACGCTGATACTCCTGCAGGTTGTCGCCCTCGTCGAGACTCCCCAGGTAAGTCATTCACGATCAGAGTAGGCGTCTGCTACGAATTCTCTCACTCGCATTCATCGACCATCAATTTATAGAATGAACTCACCCCTGAGTTCCCAACCCCTTGCTTCATTTCCCTCCTTTTGACTCATTCAATAGAGATGAAATGAGGAGCAACACTATCTAACTTTGAAACCATTTTAGCCCAATTTTTTGGTCAATTTATTATATTCAACAATGTGAAACTCTCCTCGAACATCCTTTAGATAAAATTATACTTAATACTCACATACTTTTATCTTAGAATGGAAGGTTGCATTCTTAACATGATGCATGACACTGACTATCAATCACAAAAGAGTATCATATTATTCTTTTCCCAAGGCTCTCAAGAAGAATCAAATCATGCAGATGCTTCTTCTGCTTCAACGTTAATAAGACCACTACCTTCTATAACTATGGAATATCCAACAAATACTAGTTATACCGGATATAGATATATCATATGTTACTTCATCAAATATCTAGGTCACAACCAAGATTAGCATTATAAACAAACCCCTACTTACCAAAGAGCTCTAGCTTAAAAAGTATGCTCACTTAGACGTTATCTTATGTTTTACTTTCAATTAATAAAATATTTTGAGTATGTTTATATTTTACAAAAAAGACCTACAAGCCCATGTCATCATTGTCTAACTGCATTGGTACCTTATTTAGAGTGTACATATATTGACCCATTGTTCCCACTAAACGATTTATATTAGGTTTATTGGCCATATATGCCCATGTTTGCAAACCAACAATTGAAGCATAAAAAATTGTAGCGATTGTTCTCTCTTCATTAATTTTAGGTGTTTTTTTTTTAATTTGGGTTTGTGGGTTTAAAGTGGCATGCAATGAGAGTGATTATAAATTTTACATTTATTATATTACATTGGTTAAATAACTTCTCAATATAATCAAATTGAGATAAATTCAGTATCCAATCTGTCATGACTAATTCTAATCACAAAAAATTTATTTGCCTCTCGGTAGACCTTGATGCAAAGTCATTCAATAATTATTCCTACAGTTTTTGGACCTACAAGCCTTACTAACACCTTTGATGTAGCAACAATTATTTGCATCTAGTAAAGTTAATTTGACGGATGAACCAATCAAAGTTTTAGCAGACAAGGAAGCTAACTTTGATCCATATAAGCTTGAGTGGACTAAATTTGATAAATTTCAAAACCTTTGAAACTCCAAACCACCTGTTTGGACAGGGAACCACCTTTAATCAATACAAGACTTCAGTTTGCAAACATGGCTTCTTTTAAAGAAATTCAAAGCCTTTAAGTTTCAACAAGTAGAAGTCCTTTAAATCAACACGAAGAAAATTAATTTTTGATATCTAACAGCTCAACATGCAAGTCGCTGTTGCTATTATACTAACAATTGTTTAATAGTAGCCACAGTTCAAAAACTGGAAGAAACGACCTCAATGAAATCAATACATTCCTTCTGTTAAAATTCTTTATCAAAAGCCTTGCTGGATATCCTTTATTTCTATTGTGCTATTCCTTAGTATTGAAAATTAATATGTTTTATAATAGCTACTTATCCTTTGGTAGCATACTTAATATCCAAATTTCATTTCATGAGTCTCCTCGTTCACTACAAGCTTTCAATTGACAGTTGTTTTAACTTACAATGCCTTAAAAATATTCTAGTACACCAAATCATTTAGAAGTAAATAATTTAAGGAAGAAGAATATCTATGCGTTATCTTAAACATGTTTGAGATCTTTTTAGCTTTATCACTTGCATATTTGGCTTTAATTGTCTCAAATTCTGATGAGTCATCAAACAACTCATTTTTTGAGAAAGTTGAGCCCAAAAGGTAATATGTGTGATTCGAAATCACTGCTTTAAGGTGGAAAAACTAAACCCCCAACTACTAATATCACGGGTAAATGCACAAACTACTCTTTTTAATATCATTTTCAAATATCAAATCAAACTAAATCTACTTATTTGTGGAGGTCTATCTCTTAGCATTGCTTAGATTCTCTATGCATAAATTTTCATTGAAGATAATATTTTTGCTTCTGATATTTTTTTTTAACTATCCCAAAAACTATAGTAAAAATCAACTCCATAACCAATGAAATAATACTTTATTATTTTTTAAAATATTATTTTTGAAAAATCAAATCAACTCGATCTATTTACTTGTGGAGTTTTATCTCTTAGTATTGCTCAAACTGACTATTTCTAAAATTTTATTGAATGTATACTTTATTTTGATTATCCCAAAAACTACAGCAAAAATAAACTCCATAATCAATGAAATAATACTTTATAAATTTTGGGTCACATTTTCTCTATTAATAGAAGCCATGCGCATACAAACAAAAAAACAAAGAAAACTTTAAACAAGAAATTTTTACCCATCCCCAATAAAAATTTCATGTAGTTAAAAACACAAACTGAATTTTCTTTATTGGTGACAATTCTTATGACATTTGCTTGAAAATTTTTGGGCATTACTATATGTAATATCATGAATCTTTAGGTTTTTTTTTCTTTATTTTGAAGTTCTATTCATGTGCTTGATCATATTTAGATGTTGTATGCTTAGAATTAACCTCTTTATTGAATTCTATAAATTGCACAAAACTTATTGTCTTTAATATTATATTATTCTACATCATGTGGTCATAACTTCATCTTTGCACTTTACATTCACCAAGAAATTTTTTTCTTTTTAAGTGAAGCAAAAACATAATACTTCTTAAGAAAAGAATCCCCACATATTTTGAGCGGTCAAACATGAAGGTGGCTTATTAGAATGAGCCACTAAAAGGTGTCGGTCGAGATGCGCCCTCCTTTTAGCCTCTTCTAGAAACTGATATTTTCTTCTTCTTAAGAATACAATCATGAACAATACAATTAAAAAATTTAACTTTTGGAAAATCATCTTTTGAATGTAAAATTCTCATACATTTCTCACTCAAGTGTCCAGAACTGAATGCCATGTGTCTGAATCAGTATTTAGTATATTGTTACTCTTACTATTTTGGTATTTTAAGCCATATACCATAACTTGGCTTACTTCCAAGTGTCGTTATTCAAGATTTAATAATACCCTTTCTCATTAAGCTGTACAGTGAAAATCAAACTTCTCTTTAAGCTTGAAATATGCACTTCATAAAACTTCTGCAAATCCCTATTGGGATTTTTGTTTAAATACACCAACACACATTACTTATGGACTGATCATTGGAACAATAGACTTTAACATAATTTCTTAAAAATAATTATACATGAGGTTTTTATGCGAAGTAGAGTGAATTTCACAAGCACTACTCAATAACATTCGACTCTATGATCAAAATTTCATAGGGACTATCAACATCGAAGATTAGAGTTATTATGAATCTCTTCTATATAACCATCCATTGAATCTTCTTTCAAATTTAAATTTTGTCTATTTTCTTCTATGGGCAATCTTTTCTCATATATCTGATTTCGCCATATTGTCGGCATGTATCATTAAGACTTTGGTCTGAATTCTATTTTGATTGTTATATTGGCTTTTCTCTTTTATATTTAGATCTCCTTCAATTGTGTCATTTTTTTTAGTTCTTCAGGAGGATATATCTTGGTGTATGTTTTTCGCTAATGATACCATTCTCGTGGATAAAACTAGAGAAAAAGTTAATAAAAACTTTAATTATAGAGGTCTATACTGGAGTCTAAAGGCTTTCGATTGAGTAGAACAAAAATTGAATACATAGAACGTAATTTAGTAGTAGTAATTCTAGTGGTAGAGTTGTAACTATGGGTGATCAAATCATTAAAAAGTCTGAACGTTTTAGATATCCCGGTTCTATTGTTCAAAGTGATGGTGATATGGATGGAGATGTTATTAGTATAAATTCAAATTGATTGGTTGAAGTGGAGGAATGCATCAGGGCCTATTGTGTGATACAAAAGTACTGTTTAAATTGTAAGGAAAATTTTATAAGATGGTGGTGAAACTTGCAAGCTAAATGGCACAGAATGTTGGTCTTTAAAAGGGAAGCATAAAACAGAGTTAACTATTGCTGAGATGAGAATGCTAAAGTAGAAGAGTGGCTTGACACTAAGAGACAAAATGTGAAATGAATATATCCGTGATAGGGTTGGTGTAGCTTCAGTCGCGAACAAGATTAGAGAGAGTTGTCTTAGATGGTTTAGTAACATTAAATATCAACAATCTAATGATTCAGTTAGGAGAGTAGATATTTTAGATTCAACTTATGTTAAGAAATGTAAAGTTAGACCTAAAAAGACTTGGGCATATTGTATAAAAAATTATATTAATCTATTAGAATTAAATGAAAATATGACACTTAATAGGATGTAATGGAGAAAAAGGATTCATGTAGCCGACCACACTTAGTAGGATAAAATCTTGATGTTTTTGTCATTGTTCAACTATTTTAAATATTTAAAAAAAAAAGGAAAAGGCTTCACGTAATTCTTATCTCCAAATGCCCTCACATATAATTAAGTAATATCATTAAGTTTTAGCTTGTCAGACCCATAAAAATAATGATTGATCTCAAGGGTACTACCCAAACTTTTTAAGGTTATGAAAACAAACATAAGACACAAAATGACACAGGAGTCTTCCGCGCCTGGGCAGAACACATGATTTCCCACCGTCAAGATTGTGTCCTTCTAATCTAGATCGAATCACTCGGTTTTTCGTCAATTGGAGTAGGTCGCCCTCATGAGCCACTCCTAGTTATCCAACTCCAATGAACATGTTTAGTTTTGGTTCGATTTGGCTTGATTTCCCATGCGCTAGGCCCCATGATGAGATCCCGCATCGTGTGCCTAAATATTCGAGAACCCAACGCCACTGGGGATACTTATAGTGAAACATGCCAACCAACAAGCCACGGCTTGCGACACGCGCGCACGCACACACACACACATAAATATTCGAGAGCCTAGCGCCACTAGGGATCGAACCCATGACCTGAGGGGAATTTTTTTAAATAAAGCCTATCAATCTTCAGTTTTCTATCACAAAAACTATTATTCACATTATTTACTCATAATTTTACAGTTAGTTCTGATACTAATTGTTGGAGAATATTGCAGCAAAAGAAATAGCGATAGTAAAAACAAAATTAAAGAAAACTAAAAATAGAATAATAAAAAAAGTCATGTAGTTCTATGAGATTATCTCACACATATATAAGGCCAAAGAAAGAAATATATTCATTATTATAATAAAGAGCCCATTGAATTTATGCACATAGTGTCATTTATTTTGGGAGAAAAATGACAAACCCAACAGCAATATTAGAGACTTGGAGAAAAAGACTCCCAAAAACCTTTATTAATAATTTTTGCTCACAACAATAGGATTTATTGGCACCATTGAACTTACTTTTGGTACTACCTCACTTATTCGTAACGTCACCATGCTTGCATTGACAACACAAGGTTTGCACAATGTTGAAATAGTTTAACAAGGCTAGAAACAAAAAATCCAAAGAATTGATCTGTTCCCCTTTTTCTTTTCAGCTCCTTTTTCTTCACTCCCTGTCACATCTTTTATTTCTTTTTCCCTTCTCTATGTAACTAACCACTCTCTTTCGTCCCATGGCAAAAGAAAGGAAAATTCAAAACAATAGGCCCTTTTCAGATCTTTTTTAATTGGAGAAGAAGATGATAATTCAAAATTTTTTGAATCTAGACAGTACTAAAAAAAATAATAAAATTTTGAAGTTCTAATTCTCCAAAGCCCTTCTTTTAAATTTAAACGTATGGTATAGGGTGAAATTTGGTGCCACAAATAAAAATAAGTCCCTTCTCCGATTTGACCATTGTTTATGAGAAAGAAGATAAAATTAGTTTCCATTTCTGTTCCCTTAGTTCCCCTTAAGATAAAAGAAGCAAGCAAAGAAGTTGTCACCGTTCTCATATTTCAATCACATACAAACACACTCAGTACCTCACTCTCTCCCTTTCGAACCAAAGAAGGTAAAATCTAAGGTGTGATTACAAGAATTTTTATTAAACTTTTTTCATAGATTTTTTTACATTTTTTTTTTCAGCTGGACCAAAATCAAACAGGTTGGATTGTTCACCAATTTGATCTCCTAATCGGATTAAAAACATTAGAGTTTACAACAACCAATGCGAGCTAAAGGAACAATCATGCTGATATCTAAAAAAGCAAGATAAACTGCTAGACAATAACTTACAGAATATAGTATTGCAATTATCTCTGATTTTGTCAACATCCAATCTGTAGAATTTCTTGAAGTACACAATCCTGAAAGGACCATTATGACTGTCCCAAAGAAGTATGTGTATGCTGTTAATGATAACGTAGCAGGATACTTAACCAGAACTGGAGCCTGAAATGTCAGAATAGACAATCAATGGACAAGCTTATACTTAAAAAACTTCTCTACATTGAATGTTAAAAATATTTGTAAATAGTTATCCAACTTAAATTTAACACAAAGGCAAACCTTAAATACAACCAAAGATTAAATGATTTTCCCAATCACCACATATCAAGTAAATAATAGTTCATTAAGCTATTTTGCTGGAACAACATTTAGATCTATAATTGTTCACTACCTGAACATAAGAACTACCAGAAAAAAGCTAGTTCCAAATACTCTGGCCTCAATATTAAGTACTTTTCTCAATATGATTGTTTTACATGCCCCCCATCATTTTGTGATAGATAAAGGCTCAACTATCACTGTCCAATAAGTTTGAGGGAGAGCATAGGATCAATGGCTTGATTTACCAAGTCAATATTCAAATAATGATCTAGGATTTCGTAAACTCAATGCTCCCTTCACTAATGCATGTAGTATATGACGGATAATTCGTACTTATAATGCAGCAGTCACTATCATAACAGCATATAATGTTAACAATAATAGATTAACTAAAGGTTCTGAATTCCATTACCTGCAGAACTAGAAAAGCAGCCATACAGATGCAGTTTCCAATCAAGCACAAAACACCAATATGCCATGTACCAATTTGAAACTTCAACAAATTAGGTCTCAACTGTCTTACGTGCTCGGATTGAGTTCCCATGATCATTTCACTGAGCGTAGCTTCTACACCATTGCCAAATATAGTCGGTCCTCTATAAATGAGCATAACTGCTGCACCAGAAACACATACAGAAGTACCTATAATCTTGATCCAACCTTCCTTTCTAAGAAAATTAACTTTTTCCACGCTGCAGTAAATTAAGAAATGACAAGTTTCATGCATAAAGACCTTTAATGGTTGGAAAAACTGTTAATAATAATGATATGAGTTTCCATGTGAATTATTAGCTCAAAAAACTAATGCAACATTAAGCATTCAAGACTCACCCCATAATTGCTGCCAAGATGAATGTAAAAACTGGAATTGATGGCTGAACAGCAGCAGCGTAAGTTGGATTTGTGTATCCAAGACCAATAGTAAACAACAGCTGATTGCCAAAAATCCTTATAACCAAAAAAGTTAATAAGATGTACTTGGTAAATGACAACAAGAAAACAGCAGCACCTGCCTTGAACACATGAAATTTATTCCAAAGCCACTGGAATTAGAGCAATCAAATGCTTACCCAGTCAACCCAAGAAATAAAAATGACAAGAGAAGTTGGCTTGTCAGAGGAGGTCGGATGCCTCTGTAAATAAAACAAAAAAAAAAACATCATGACTGCATCATGAGGAGTAAAGATAGCGTTATGATAAAGTGATAAAGTCATGGAAAGTTGTCTGCCAACTGTTACATATATTCATAAATTAGTCAATATTTCAAAGAGAAAAAATCATGCTTTTTTTATTCTTTTTTACAAAAGCTAAAGGTTTAGTCTCACATTACACATTAGAAGAAAAAATTATCCTCTTTATATAGGACAACTCTTTTGCTCGCATTGTTAGAAACTAGAAACACACAAACATGGTGCACATGTTTTACACCCACATTGAAGAAGTGAAAATCCCAATTTAGACCATTCAAGAACTAAAGAAGCTTTGGCTTTCTTTTCAGTTTTGTAGATTTTGTTTCCGAACCACCACAACCATTTGAAATGTTAAGCCTTCAAATCATAACTGACCAAACAAAATGAAATGGTTTGAACTGCTGCATACAACTAAATAGACATCGTAATTTCTTTTAAAGTGGGGTTTACACCACAAAAATATATTTTGAAAATCTATGACCCAATTCTCATCGTTTCTTCTCATCTTTCTTTGACTGATAACTATACATAGAAAGAGTCTCTCATATTCATAAGCGCGACCATTGCAAATTTGCATGAAAAAACTGGAATCCTGAAAGCTAAAACCCTGAGACATTTTACAACAAGGGAACGACTCAGAGGCAGAAATCTATCTTCAAGGGCACTGCTCCACATGCCTAAAACTAAGCTAATAGGTTCTTTCCGCTGAACCTATTTACATTATAATATCACACGAATACTATCACCAACAATCCTAAAGATAGATTATAAGTTTCGCAATGCATAGCAGCTACGATAATGCTCAATATCACTAAAATAGAACCATTAGCCAGATAGAAAACTTTAACAAGTAGCACATTGAAGTTATCTTTAACATTGTAATTGTTGAGGTAAATTTTGAGCTTAGAACTACACTTAGATAAGGTCACAAAACTTTGGATGAATAGACAACTGCCTATACTATTTGCTAAACTAAAATTTAGAAAGCACATTCCATAAAACATTTTGACATGTATTATGAGTTCAACTTGTCAATCATAGATATCTAGAATACTTTAAAAAAGAAATATGTTCTCGAAAATGTCAGAACACAGTTAACACTATGGAGATAACATCTTAAGTTTATGTATTTTACTAACTTGTAAGTGCACTTATGAATAAAGACATCAACCTCCAAGTATTCTACTGTTGTTATGACATCAACAGAAAAATTATTGACTTCATGGAAGGGATACAACAACAAAATTCACAAAAAAAAAGGATATGGCTTTGGAACATATCACTGTAGAAATTAAGACAAGAAAAAAACTAAAAGCAAGGAGCAAGAGAATGCTAAGGAATTGGCTTCTAAAGTTAATTAAGTAGAAGGGCATAATATCAACCAAGAGGAAATTTTTTTTTTTCACCCACTGTAAAAAAAAAAAGGAATTAAGTATATTAACACCAAATAAAATTATAATAATAAAACGGATAACTATATTTGATGAAAATCTCAACATGTATTTTTGTCAAAAGCATCACATAAAAAATTCTAATTTGTCAAGTATTATCTTTTTATTAGTAGTCTTATTTTAATATTATTTCTTTATCCGAGCCCATACCAGTGATGATAGACAAGAAGGGTTGTATTTTATTGGCTGATTAACGTTTTATATGTTTCAATCTCGACTTAATTTAGATTTATCCAATATAACATTGAAAAGGATATGGTAGACTACATTATATCTTCATGCATTGTGGAGTACTAAGACAATGCTTGTTTTTTTATTGATCTTGTGTTATGAGTGGCACAACTAATTTAAAGTATTCATTAATTAGTCGCTTGGTTTGCTGAAAAATGAATGTTATGTAATTAAAATGTATTGCATTTAGAATATTTTAGAATTGTTTGATCCTGTGTAAAATAAGTACAGGAATTAATATTTTTGTATTTAGTTTAAACAAAAATGAAATTAATGTAAAGCACGGTCGAAAAAGGCAGGAGGCAAACTAGCGATAGCAGAGACAAGCCGGGAGGTGTTGTGGCGACAACGGGCTACAAGTAGGCAACAACAACAATTGATGGTATGCGGCAGTGGCGATGGGTAGCAATGAATGGAGGGCAGCAGGAGTCAGCGACTAAAGTAGCAACAACGGTCACAATTTGCAATACATTTTAAAATCTCCCAAATCTAGTAAATTTGGAATAGATCAATTTTGAACAACATGGTGAAATTCAAATTCACTAAAATTTTACACTATATTTTGTCAAACACAAAATATTATAATGTTTGCATTCCATTTACACTACAACAGAAATTCAACCAACCAAATATTCCCTAAATGAATAGGAGATGTCCTTTTTTGGGTGGCATATGGGTTAAATGGTCAACAAAGGCTAAAAAAGCAAGAGTACTCAGGAGCTAAAAGAAGAGAGGGGAAGGGAAATACAAGTAAACAAAAGATGATAAACAATAAGATCTAACTAAAGAACTTCAAATGGACGAAAGGGCCATCAAAAGACAATAATAAATTAAAAAGATAAATGGTTTTCACCAATGAACTTCAAGGGGAGAAGAAACCACTAAGCCCTTCAAAATACGTAGACAACCAACTTGAATTTCATTACTTAAATTTATTCTCATTGTTATGTGGCACTTCATAATGTAGAGAATTATATAGCATGGTATGAAAATAGCCTAAAATAAGCAAGTGTGATTTAGGCATAAAAAGAAAATTTTATGCTACTCCATAACACAAAATTTCATTTCCAATCAAAGTGTGGTCAACCATGACGCATTTGGAAGGGGAGTGCCACTTTTAATAAATTGAAAGATTATTTCTAATAAGGGAAGGGATGTTCAAGCATGTTTACACAATGAATAGAATGAATCTTGATTTACCTTGTTCACAAATACCTTTTATGTGATTGAGACCAACCATGCCAGCAGAGATGAAGACAACCCTCCGGCTGGAGATTGGATTCATGTGCTGCATCATGTCGTCTAGTACCACAGCGGATAGCTAAGCTATTACATGAGATGGAAACCTATTTCGCCTATTCATAAAAGTGATGAGCACATGGACGTGATGGCTGTAATTTAAAGCTGAGCTTCAACATATTTACTTTCCATGAGGTTAATTTATGACCAAAAAATAGGAAAAAAATAAATATTAAGGCATTTTGTGTATACTAGCTTCTAGCATGAATAACATATAATTGGATGGAACATGAGAGAATATACAATACCTAGAAAGAACTAATTTCTAATTTTATTATCGATGACCAAATTCTTTAGCAAATATTGCCATTTTATTTTATTCTGAATCGTATTTCTTCTCAATCAATTTTTGAGATTAGAGGGTATGATTTCCACAAAAATTAACATCTGATTGCTTTATGGAGGAAGCGAAAAAAGTGCTTCAAAATAACCATCAGAAAAAGAGCGATAACAAATCCCAAGCGAAACTAATTACTTTTGCCCATTGATTAAGCTTACATTTTTTTCTTCTTATAGCAATTACCTTTTTTTAATCTAGTTATTTTTTAATTAATCAAAATTTGATTTGCAAAATTTCACTTTTGATTATACAAGAATTTCTTTACATTAAATCAACTATTTCATTCTACTTATAAACACCAACTCTCTAAAATAAATAACATGTTTCCCGCTTGCACTGATGAATTCAATATAGGATTAAACAAAAAATTAGCTGACGTTAAAGATTAGGTTTAGATTGAGAAATTTCTTGTCAGGTACCTAAAGGTTTTTTCTTTATTATTATTAGAAAATGTTCACCAAATTATACAGTGTACAAATTCAATTTGTGTATGAGAAATAATATTCTCCTCCAAACCTTAGGCTAGACCACATACACATTCAAGATACCTAATGTTAAGTCATCATTTACCCGAGTTGGACTCAAATCTTACAAGTGTCGAAGAGGAGAGACATGAAAAAAATGAAAACGAAGAAAGTAAAATTACCCAAGAAAGTAAAATTACCCAGTATCTCAAATCCATAAAATATAGCATAGAGATGACCCCCCAATAAGTGAAGAAAGAGTCAAAAGCCTAAGCCATAGGAGAAAATGAGAGATATATAGAAAGGAAACCCTTCGAAAAAAAAAACACCATAGAAAAATCCTGAAGGCCCAGAAAAAGTTTTCTCAGCTCTCCCCAAGGTCTTTATATTAATAGAGGAATCTAGGGACTTGATCATTATACTAAATGCTATATAATAAGCAATAAATGATAGAAGGCGAGTAGCTAGATATGGTTATAGTCGGTACTCGCTACTCTGCAGTTACACTTTGCACTCAACACTTAAAACTCGATACTCAATAATTGACACAAGGCACCCGATACCTAGCACTAGGTACTCAATGCTCGATATTCAGCAGTTAGTATTTGATAGTCAATAGTCGACAATTGATAGATATACTTGATAGTTGATACTTTACAATTTGTAGTCGGTCAACATACTCGGTAGTCAACACATAGTATCCATACTTGATAGTTGATATGCTACAATGGTTATTCAGCCTTGACACTGACACTCAATTTCATCACTTTGTACTTCTCATTTTAAAATTGCTAGTTTGTACTCGATAATCAATATTCTACCTTAGAGGTGTTTGATTACCTAGTATCTTTAAAAAACAACTGCAAAAAATAATAAAAGAAAAAAAAATTCATTCATTACTTAATAGAAAGGCTTATATTTTCCTCATCTCTCTAAGAAAATTCTGGGTATTTGTTAGTCTAGTTGTCTTGTTAGCCTACACGATACTAGATAGAGTAATTAAGCTTAACAACTTAATTTTCTTAAAAAGGGTTTTGTGCTATAGGTGGTCGCATGATATGCAAATGTAGAAAATAAAAAAAAAATGATTCTTTCTTTACTTATATGAGTTATAGTCGTTTATAATTTTCTTGCAGTATTGAGCCGAGCAAGGCTATTGAGCAGAATATTATAGGTGGCAAGTCAATCTTCAACACTGAATTGATATTGTAGAACATAGTATGAATTAAGTGATGCATTCCAAATGATGAATACACTTAATGAATAAAATAATACAATTATTTAATATAAAGTATAACAAGGTAAATAGTAAAGACTGTTATTGAGTTGAAGATCCCAGAGATAAATCACAAAATATTATGTCATAAGAGACGAACACTGGATCTCATAGGCGAATGGCTAAATACTAGATATAATGAGTGAATTATCAGATACTAGATGTCAAAGACATAACATATTAGCAAATTATTCAGTATATTAAGATTGTTAAGCTCTCATAGATGAGTTAATCCATGACGAAGTTGTCCTTTAATGAATCAGCTTGTTCAACCGATTAAGTACGCTTATAGACTTTATAACATACTCGGTCCCCTTGTTGCCCACCTACTCAAGGAAGTCTTAGTAGATTTTCATAGGTAGCAACATTGCAAGGTTTTGACCATCAAGAGGTGTCACAATTTAGATTTGCTAAAAAGTGAATTTAATTGCAATTTATTAAGTATCTTATTGCAAATTAGTAAATCTGACTTTAAGATTGTGTTGAGTGTGGAGTCTGATTAGAAGTGGTAGGAAGCAGCCAGCAACAGTAGGAGCACCCAGATGCTAGGGTGGTGCCCGACACCCTAGCGCTTGGTTCGAGAGCAAGCGGCACCCCTGCCAATTTTTTTCAGGCGCGCCACATGTTGTTATCTGTATTGTTTAAATTAAATTCCATAATCAGAGCGACGATGTCTCTAATGCACATGGTAAAGTCTCGAAAGGCTTTTCTACAAGAGCAGTGAAACTCAAGAAGCGGATTTCAGAGGCTACAATTTCTTTTGTGGATTTAAGAAAGGATTGGGACCAAAGTTTTGTAAGTTCCAATAAATACAAAGAGAAGATCTTAGCGTTTTAATTTTTTTTTTTACTTCTCTTCCATTCATAATGAAATTTTTTTGGTGTTGGGCTTCATGGTTTTTCACATTTTCAGGTTTTTTCACGTAAATCCTTATGTACTTTTTCTGTGATTTTTTTTTGTGTGCTTATGTTCTTGTTTTTTCTTGATTTCACGAATTGTTGTGATCATATTTCGTGTTGTTGTTTTTATTTCTAATTGATCGAAGCACTAAGTTGAATATTCCATCCCAGCTAATTGGGAACCATCCAGATAGAGGGAATGAGAGTGGTAGTTTTTTTTTGTTTTTTTTGATGTAGAGTTCTCTTAAGTGAGATCGTATGAAGTCGCCTGAGACACTTTTGAGAAAGTTGGTAACTCTTTTTTATAAGATAATTTTATATTTATTTATTTTATGTTTGATGCCTAATGTGACTATTAATTTATTTGTAAAAAGAGAGGTCTAAAGGCTACAAGATTTCTCTTTCACTCTCGAAGAACTTGCCTCCGAGGGGCGAGTCCAACGAGTTGTAAATGGGACGAGTTCCCCAATTACCGCAACTGGATTATTTCCATGGGATGAGCAGTGCTCACATTACATATTTTTATATTTTAGTTTTCATGTGTTCTCTTTTTTTTCGAAAACTTGTTGCATGGAATTGATCAAAAATATAAATATAAAATTTTCAAATCTATGATTGTCTTATTTTATATAAATTTCAGACTAGCTGAGCAAGCAAACTAGATCTGAAGTCTCAAATAATCTCTTCTAACTAGATCTATATTGAGTTTTTTGATAAATATGCAGAAATTGCTTATATAGTACATGTCTTTAAGTGCCCAAAAAAGTCGTCTTAATCTGATCTTCTTTGGAAAGATCTTCTCTGGATAAAATTTTGATGTCCCTCTATAGATCTTCGTGTATAATTTCATAATTGAGGCATGTATCTACGCATGTCGTATTTAAGAAAATGATAAAATTAAATTTGTTCATGTGTTATGCCCAAATTTTATTAGCATCAAAGAAAAGAGAAATGAAAATTTTTTTTAAGGTATACGGGATAAAATCCACTTAGTATCTCAAATCTAGAAAATATAATATAGACATAACCCTCCAAACAGTGAAGAAAGAATAAAAGGCTTCGAGCCATGAGAGAAAAAAAATAGAGATATAAAAGAGTAAAAGGCTCAAGTCATCGGAGAAAAAGAGAGATATAGAGAAACGAGTTTCTTCATAGAAAAGAGAAGTCCCCAGAGAGATGTCTTCAAGGCGAAAAAAGAGTTTTCTAGGCTCTCCCCAATATTCAATAATAAGACAATGAATATCAAGCATTATAGCAAAGGCTACATAATAAAAAATATATAGATAATAAAATACATTATAGAAGGTGAATAACTGTGGAAAGTAGTTGGTTGAGTCGGTAGTTGTATATTAAAAAAAGGTCTGTATGGATCTCAAGACAATCCGATGGCACTATAATGCCCTTTGCTCCTCTTTAAAGTAAGATTAAATATGTAATTTTTATATTTTTTGCCCTTTCCATCTTATATAACTAGAAATGTTTTAAGATATATATATCTTTCATGAAATAAAATAGGTCCACGAGCCTGAGAACACTCAATTTTCCCCGTCAGGTGAATTCTTCCTCTTTCTCTTTCTCTCTTTCTCTCCCTCTATCAATCTTCTTTCATCGATCCAACGCTCTATTCCTTGGGCACAATCTATCGAACAAATTTGGATTCAACATACTAAAAGATACATTAAGTGTGGATAGTACCACCAACAAGAATACGAGCAACATCGAACACTGAGGAGAAACTTTTCCGGCAATTACTCCTATCAAAGAATAGCGAATATACTTCATTTTTTCATCGGTGATGGTAATCTCCAAGAGACTATGTGCATATGTAAAAATTTAGGTGGATGCTCTCCAATTTTTGAACCTTGCCGCATACTAGCCGGCCGATGGTTGCTTATCTCGATAGTAAATCACTTTTTTGTCGTGTTGGCCTTATCATCACAGCCATGCTCAGACCTTCGATCGACCACTCAAGCCTACCGTCAACGTCTCCCAACCTGCTCACTCACCTGCGCGATTCTCCAACAGTACCTCCAGCTCCACACAAATTCCTACTGCCTACGTTGTAATCGTCCATACAAACGTTACATCCCTCTAACTTCAATAACACTGTTGAGGTGAAACCCAATTAAATGACCACTCACTTGCTGATCGATTGTTCAAGTCGTCCGACCGCATCTCCGCTAGCGGAACCGCTGACCGCCCGACCAAACACATCATCAGCGACCGACCGGTAGTCTCTCAATCGGCCGCCTCACCATGAAGTCCATAGGACCCGCTGTCGAGCGCAGATTCCTCCTATGAGGGAAAGTCTTCCGGACCTCTCCTTGTCGTTTTAGTCATCTCAACAGCGAAGCATTACAATTGAATCTGCCGACGGTAGTATGAAGAAATAAGCTTCATGGCCACTTTGCCCGGTGTTCCAAACTCCTCACTCAGGTCGCCTCCAACGGCCAGAAGCCAAGCTCTGACCAGGTAATAAAACCGACAAGTTCCACGAGGCATGAAAAAAAATCCAACACCCGACAGTGATATGCTTCCTGGAGGGTGGAAAAAAATCTAACAACCGACAACAACAAGCTCCTTGAGGGGCGGAAAAAAAATTTAAAACTCAGCTGTGACAAGCTCCGCGGAGGGGGGGGGTAAAAAAATTTTAACACCCGACAACGACAAGCTCCGCGAAGGGTGGAGAAATAAAAATCTAACACCCGACATCGACTAGCTACATGAGCAATGAAAAAAAAAATCTAACACTCGGTAGCGATAAACTTTGCGAGGGGCGGAAGAAAAATTAAACAACCTGCAACAACAAGTTACGCGAGGGGTGGATAAAAAATCTAGCACCCCGCAACGTGAGGGTACATAGCTCTAGGACGCCACTCCATGGCGAATAGCTCCAGAACTACATTCTTGGGCGAAAAGCTCCAAGACTCCACTCCGAAACGAACAGCTCCAAGACTCCACTCTGGGACAAACGGCTCTCGGACTCCCCTCCAGAGCGAGCAATTCTAAAACTCTTCCCCAGGACAAGAAACCAAACAAAGAACTTCGATGACCAATTTCCTCCTCCGATGGTCCACCTTTTTCTTCCACTAAACACTGAAATCCGACGACTCTATCGATGAAAAAACTCCACAATAACAAATTCAGCATCTGACAATAAAGATACCAGGACCGAGCACGAAAAACACATAGCAGAGAGTATCATTAGCAAATTATGTGCTCATGATTTATCTGATTTATAAATTTCATTGTCCTTATTGCAGTTGTCGCTATTAATGAGCATGAAAAATGAGGAATTTAATATGTATGCTAAAAAATAGTTTGTACGGATCTCGAGGCAATCCGACAGTATCAAAATGTCATTTTATCTTCTCTTTAAAACAAGGATAAATATATCATTTTTATATTTTTTGCACTTTCTATCTTCTATAAATATGAGGTTTTATGATGTATGAGGAACTTTTGGATCTCTCACTTGTAACTTATATCTTTTATAGAATAAAATGGGTCCACGAGACAGTGAACGCCACATTTTGCCCCTGTTGGAGGAAGTCTTCCTCTTTCTCTCCCTCTCAATCTTTTTTCCTTGATCCAACACTCTATTCCTTGACACAATCTATAAGACAGATTTGGATTCAACAGTAGTTTATACTCGATACTCATAGTAATTAGCACTCGACACTGTACTCATTATTTTGTGTGCCCGTCACTCTGTATTCGGTAGTCCACCCCAGGGTGTAAACCTAAAACATATAATCCCGACTTTATCAAACTTACGCTTGCTATGCGATGTAGTAGAAACTGATTAACGCAGATATACATCAAAATAAATGATTGCCAATACAGTGAACTAATCTAGAGCTTCTGAAATAATTAAATAAGTTTGACCCAGTGAATTAGCTAGATGAAGTGCCTAATCGAGTTTGCCTTCAGTGATTCATTGGAAAATAAATTGAAACAGAAAAGAAGAGGAGGAAGAGTAATAAGGGAAGAATACCTATCGCGGACAAAAGCGATGGGAGCGAGGATGACAAAACCGAGGAGATCTCGGAAGATGCAGAAAACGATCTGGTTCATCCCGACGTTAAGGGCAACCTTGGTGATGACGTGGAACCCTCCATATATGACCTGAACCAGCACCATAGCCAAATACGCCTTCCATGCAAGAGCTCGGCCGCCGGCTACCTGCCGGACCAAATCCATATACGGTGCTCGCCGGAGGTAACCACTGGGTTATGACCAAAAAGCCTTCACCTCTCAAAACACTCGATACAAGGAAACAAGAATTCAGAATATATCTGCAGTCTGCGCAT
>NEWO01000614.1:119408-148971 GCA_003013225.1 Phalaenopsis aphrodite | reverse complement strand
GCCTAGCCGGTCTTCAGAACTATTCAAACTTTAAATTAACCAATGTTCTTTATAACATCTCTAGTAAGGGTAAATAATATTATTGCTCTTATTTGACACAACACAATTTGCATACTTCCACAACAGAATTCCTATACTTATTACTAATTCATGATAAGAAGAAAGCTATTTTCATATTAAATACTTTTCTTCTACAAAAACTTTAGTTATCTTTTTAAGTTGTCACTGTTTCGTTAAAATATCAAAAATACCAAAAATATTTAAAATTTAATTTCCTACAAAAAATCATTTTTAGTTTAACTAATTATCTTTTTAAAAATAGAAAAACTTTCTAAAAAGTGCATATTGCATAATCTTCCCTGTGAGTTTGATATTCAGGTCTTAATAAAAAAGTCCTATATTACTTGATAACAATACATATACATGTGTATTATCCAAATATAAATATATATAAATTAAAAAGTTAAATTCTTATTTTTCTTTAGGATCAAGTTTTTGGTTTTATTATAAAATAAAGAAATATAAGTGAAAAATACCATCAGAACTATTGCTATAATGTGCATAAGCATTAGGTACAGGATCAAGTTTTTGGCACCATTGACGGAGATTAAAATCTTCAAGTAGTGGTGTCGAATTCATAAATCCTTACATTTACAAAATATCGGGATCAAATTTTTGACGCCGTTGCTGGGGGAAAGAAAGAAAACTATGTAAATTTCTATTTTTAGAAAGTCTTATTTAAACTTTAAATATTGTATCTTAATTTGTATATTTTATTTTATTTTATGTTAGTGTATGCGTATTCCAGTTTATAAAAGATTAGTGCCCTACGATTCTAAATTAAAAAGAACTATTAGAAAAATCAGAAAAACTAAAAAAAATTAAAAAACCTAAAAAATAAAAAAAATACAGAAATGGCAAACCAAAATAATCAAAATGCTGAAATTCATCAAGAGTTTAGACCTTTCAGAGATTACTGTAGATGCTTTATTTTAGTATTCAAATACCTAATGTAGTGGGTAATTCATTTGAGCTTAAAAGTGCTATTAGTCAAATGGTATCAAATAATCAGTTTGGGAGATTACTAACTGAAGATCCAAATTTACATCTTGCCAATTTTCTAGAATTGTGCACTACATTTAAGTACGATGGTGTTTCAGATGATGTCATAAGACTCATGTTATTTCCTTTCTTACTGAGGGATAAAGCTAAGATGTGCTTGAATTCGTTAGCACATGCATCTATCAGAAATTGGGGTGATTTAGCACAAAAGTTCATTGCTAAATATTTTCCACCATAAAAAACTACGAAACTTAGAAATGATATTACATATTTTAATCAGTTTGAAGGGGAATCTATGTATGAAGCATGTGGATGATTTAAAGAAATCTTAAGAAAGTGTCCACACCATACTATACCAGATTAGTTAATAATTCAAACATTTTATACTGGATTAATTGGTTCTCTTAGATCTATTATCGATGCCGCTGCTGGTGGTTCATTAATGTCAAAACCATTTCATGATGCTTATGCTTTAATTGAAGAAATGACTACAAATAGTTTTCAATGGACTTTTAAGAGGGTAAATCCAAACAAAGTAGCCAATATTCATGAAACTAATGCATTTACTATGTTATAAAATCAAGTTGTTGCAATTTCAAGGAAGTTAGACCAATTTAGAATGAATTGTTCTCAACCAATTTCCATGACTGAAGAGAATTCATTAGGCCAAATGATAGATTCTCAAGAATCATTAAAAACTTTGAATGTCATAAATAATAAGCAAAATAACCCATATTCCAATTATTATAACCCACGTTGGAATAACTATCCCAACTTTAACTGGAATAACAATTCGGGTGGTAATAATCAACAATGGGGGAACAACCAAGTAAACCCATTGTGAAACTGGAACAACCAAGGGAATAATAATTATAGATCTACTTATCCTCCAAGTATCAACAGTAATACACAATTTAAGGATAAGAAGTTGTCTATAGAAGAAGTGGTTTTACAAATGGGTAATCAATTACAAAGTTAAGGAGCTACAATTAGAAATATTGAGAATCAACTTAGGCAAATTACAAGTTCATTAAGTAATAAATCCCAAGGAACACTTCCTAGTAATATTGAGTTAAATCTAAAAGACCAGACTAAAGAGCAAGTTAAAGCTGTACAACTTAGAAGCTAAAGAGAGTTGGAATGTAAGATTCAAAAAGAGATTGAAGTAGAGAGAGAATAAATTGAAAATCAAAAGAGGACACTCCGAAAGATTCTGAAAGACCTATTTCTCTGCCGAAAATTGATTTAGAAAAACCACCACCTCCATTTCCTTAGAGACTTTGACAACAAAAGTTGGATGAGCAATTTTCAAAATTTTTGGAAATATTTAAGAAGCTTACAATCAATATTCCATTTGCGGAAGGCTTAGAATAAATGCCAAGCTATGTAAAGTTTATGAAGGATATTCTCAACAGAAAAAGGAAGTTTGAAGATAATGAGACTACTGCACTTAGTGAGAAGTGCAATGCTAAAATTCAGAAGAAACTTCCTGAAAAGCTTAAAGATCCTGGTAGCTATACAATTCCATGAGCAATAGGAGACATATTTTATGGGAAATCTCTATGTGATTTAGATGCAAGCATTAACCTTATGCCATTATCAATATTTAAAAGATTGAGATTATGAGAAATAACCCCTACTGCTGTAACTCTACAGTTAGTAGATTGTTTAATAAACTATCCTAAAGAAGTTATAGAAGATGTCCTAGTGAAAGTGGATCAACTTATCTTTCCTGTTGATTTCATTGTGCTAGATATAGAAGAAGATAAAGATATACCTATCATTTTGAGGAGACCTTTCCTAGCCACAGGAAGAGCAATGATAGATGTGCAGAAAGAGGAATTAATAATGCGCGTCAATGATCAAACTATTACTTTTAACATTTCAAAATCAATTGAAATACCCTACAAAAGGTAAAGATGATGAATGCTATAGAATGGATGTTACAAGATATCTGAGCGAATGTCATTTCAAGACTACTTATGAAGAAAAATCTGAAGAAAAAGATTTGGAACATGAGCAAGAAGAGGAATTAGATCAATATATAAACCTTTTTAAAAAGATTCAAGTTATGTTCAGGAAAGTTTTGAAATCTTAGACACGATAGATAAAGATAAATCATTTTGTCCATCTATTAAAAAACCTCCATAAATTGAGTTGAAATTACTTCCAGAACGTTTAAAATATGCCTTTTTAGGAGATTCCTCTACTTTACTTGTTATAATTTCCTCAAAGTTAACAAAGGAAGAAGAAGAAAAGCTGATGAAAATTATAAAAAAATTTTAAGAAAGCCTTTGGATGGACAATTGCTGATATTAAAGGAATCAATCATTCAGTTTGTATGCATAGAATTCATCTGGAAGAAAACTGCAAACTTAGGGTTGATCCACAAAGAAGATTAAATACTATTATGAAAGAGGTTGTTAAGAAAGAAATTTTAAAGTGGTTAGATNGAAAAGCTGATGAAAATTCTAAAAAATTTTAAGAAAGCCTTCGGATGGATAATTGCTGATATTAAAGGAATCAATCATTCAGTTTGTATGCATAGAATTCATCTTGAAGAAAACTGCAAACTTAGGGTTGATCCACAAAGAAGATTAAATACTATTATGAAAGAGGTTGTTAAGAAAGAAATTTTAAAGTGGTTAGATGCTAGAACAATCTACCCTATTTCAGATAATAGATGGGTTAGTCCAATTCACTATGTTTCTAAGAAAGGAGGAGTAACTGTAACTGTGAATGAGCATAATGAGCTAATACCTACTAGATAAGTTATAAAGTGGCGAATATGCATTAATTATAGAAAATTAAATCTTACCACTAGGAAATATCATTTTTCACTCCCCTTTTTAGATCAAATGTTGGATAGACTAGCCGGGCATAAATACTTTTATTTTCTGGATGGATATACCGGTTATCATCAAATTCAAATATCTCCTAAAAATAAAGAGAAAATAACATTTACCAGTCCTTATGGTACTTTTGCGTTTAGAAGAATGTCATTTGGTTTATGTAATGCCTCTGCTACATTTCAAAGATGTATGATGGTAATTTTTTGTGATTTAATTGAAAAAGGGATTGAAGTCTTTATGGATGACTTTTCAGTGTTTGGAACTTCATTTGACTTATGTTTATAATGTTTATCTAAAATTATTAAGCACTGTGAATAAAGAAATTTAGTCCTTAACTGAGAAAAATGTCAATTTATGGTAGTGGGAGGAATTGTATTAGGTCAACAAATATCAAAAAATGGTATGAAAGTAGATCCTGCTAAAATTCAAGTGATCGTTAATTTACCTTTTCCAACAAATGTAAGGGAAATTAGGAGTTTTTTAGGACATGCTTGATTCTAGAGACGATATATTAAAGATTATTTTAAGATTGCTAAGTATTTATTCCATTTACTGGAGAAAGATACAATTTTCAATTTTGATGAGGAATGCCTAAAAGCATTTAAATTATTAAAAGAAAAATTAATCACTGCACCAATTATAGTTTCAGCAAATTGAAGAAAACCTTTTGAATTAATATGTGATGAAAATGATTATGCTATTGGGCTGTTTTAGGACAAATATATGATAAATTTTTCAAAGTTATTTACTATGCTAGTAAAAATCATAATGAAACTGAAATTAATTATACAACAACTGAAAAAGAGTTATTAGCAATAGTATATGCCTTTGATAAATTTAGATCTATTTGATTGAAACTCATTGTATAATGCATACAGATCATTATGCTATTAAGTACTTAATAAAAAAGAATGATACTAAACCAAGAATTATAAGATGGATTCTTCTTTAACAAGAATTTGATTTTGAAATAGTAGATTAAAAGGGAACTGAAAATCAAATTGCTGATCATTTGTCCAGACTTGAATTAGAAAAATCACTCTGTTTTGACAAAGAAATTCATGAACATTTTCTAAATGAAAAATTGTTCACTGTAAATGAGTAGTGTGTTTCGTGGTATACTGACATTGTGAACTATATTGTTAGTGATCTTAAACTCTATGGAATGACATACCAACAAATGAGAAAATTTATTTCTAAAGCTAAGACTTATTTTTGGGATGACCCATATTTATATAAACAAGGAAAGGATCTGATCATTTGAAGATGTGTACCATTAGAAGAAACTTATGAATTTATCCAAAAATGTCATAATTCTAATTTTGAGAGATATTTTGGTGTTAATAAAACAACATACATAATTCTACAATCTGTATTTTATTGGCCTAGAATTTTTAGAGATGTTAATGCTTATATTAAAACTTGTGATAGATGTTAAAGAGTAGGTAAATTTCTAGATGAAATGAGATGTCCCTTAATTATATGCTAGAAGTTGAAATATTTGATGTTTGGGGATTATATTTCATGGGACAATTTATACTATATTTTGGAAATTTATATATTCTGTTAGTAGTGGACTACACATCCAAATGGATAGAAGTTGTTGCTTTACCTTGATGTGATGCTCAAAGCGTTGCAAAATTTTTGAAAACAAACATATTTTGTAGATTTGGGATGCCGAGAGTTATCATTACTGATGGGGGAAGTCATTTCAGAAATGTCATTATGGAAAAGTTATTAAAGAAATAACATATAAATCATAGGATTGCTACTGCTTATCATCCTCAGACAAGTGGTTTGGCTGAATTATCTAATCGCGAAATTAAAAGAATTATGAAAAAATCAGTGAATCCAACAAAAATGGAGTGGTCAGTCAAACTTGACTATGCTTTGTGGGCTTATAGGACTGCATATAGAATTCCTATAGGAATGTCCCCATATAGGCTAATATTTGGGAAAGCTTGTCACTTACCAGTTAAACTTGAGCATAACGAATAGTGGGCTATTAAAGAGTTCAATTATAATTTAAAAGATGTTGGTGAGAAAATATTGCTACAATTAAATGAACTTGAAGAGATAAGGAATGAATCTTATGTGAGTGCTAAGATTTATAAGGAAAAGATGAAAATGTGGAGCATATTGGGCTATTAAATAGTTCAATTATAATTTAAAAGATGCTGGTGAGAAAATATTGCTACAATTAAATGAATTTGAAGAGATAAGGAATGAATCTTATTGGAGTGCTAAGATTTATAAAGAAAAGATGAAAATGTGGAGCATATTGGGCTACTAAAGAGTTCAATTATAATTTAAAAGATGCTGGTGAGAAAATATTATTACAATTAAATGAGCTTGAAGAGATAAGGAATGAATCTTATGAGAGTGCTAAGATTTATAAAGAAAAGATGAAAATGTGGCATGATCGAAAGATTCTTACTAAAAATTTTAAGTCAGGGCAACAAGTTTTGCTATATAATGCAAGGTTAAGAATATTTCCATGCAAACTTAAATCCAGGTGGATGGGCTCATTTGTTGTGATAAAAGTTAATCCTTATGAAGCTGTTGATATTAAAGATCCTAATTCTGAGAAAATTTTTAAAGTGAATGGGCATAGATTGAAACCTTATTATATAGGGGATCAACATAAATATAATGATGAAATGATGTTGGGTCAACCAGAATGAGCATTGATTACGTCAGGCTGACGACGTAAAATCAAACACTTTGTGGGAGGCAATCCATAGTTATCAGTGTGTTTTTGCTTTGATTGTTGTTTTAAGTCTGATTAAGAAATTTGGGGTAGTATATTTGAATTTATTATGTGCTATTAATGATTTTTAGAATTTATTTAGTAACCTAGACATGTTAGAATAAGAATTTAGACGTTAAGTTGACTGGTGCAAAAATATGCACTGGCTCTTAAGCGCCAGATCCAGCTCTTAAGCGCGGCAGTTTAATCACATGTGCAAATTTGGATTTCTAGATGGTATAACTATAATTTAGTTGGAATAAATGTGTCTTGGCAGTTTCTAGTCATGCCTAGAAGTTATGAAGGGGAATTAGGCCTATAAATAGAAGGGGTTTGTGAAGGAATTTCACCCCGGATTATTTTTTAGCCCTAAAAGTCTAAGAAAGAGAGAGATTTAAAGAAAATGTCTTAATGGGAGATGGATTTGAAGAAGAAGGAAGAAGACATGAAGAAGAAGTTCATTAGTCAAAGTGCATAGGAGATGTATAACAGTTTCTTAGCCGTTAGTATTGAAGGGATATCTGAGAAGATCAACAAGATGGAGAATACCATATCTGTATTAGAGACTAAGGTGCTTGAAGTGCATGCTCATCTAGAACATATTGGGTGGCAACTTAAGATGCAATTCAGCCATACCAGTTATATAGAGGAAGCAAATAAAGCGATGTTCCTTAAGCAGAAGTGGATCGAAGATGATAGTATTAGAGCTCATCACCACCGTCGGTTTTATCAACTCTATATTCCTGAAGAGACTACTGAAAGACAAAAATTTGTTCCTTCTTATAAAGAGTGGAATTAAGTTAAGTGTTAGAAATTGTGTGTTTGGAGTCATGTTTTTAAGTGTGTTAGTGTTTATGCCTTATGTTTAATGTTTGTGTCACTTATGTGTATAATTGTAAATGTGTGTTAAATATTTTGTACTTAGGAAAATTTTCTCATCCAAAACTATTTGGAGAGAAAACTAAGTGTTAAATGTGTTTGTACTTATTTGTGAATTAATATAAGTTTATTTTTTGTGAAAATTTGTGTTATTTTTAGCCTCAAATTGAATTAATTATTATGGAGAATTTTGAGAGAGAAGGGAGTTATAGGAAGTAAAAATAGTCATTTAAGTGCTATGAGACCATTTAGGGGCGGTTTACTTAAGCTAATAGTGAATTTTATTTAGAATTAAAAATTTCAAAAACTGTGCACTGGCGCCTAAGTGTCAAATCTCGCGCTTAAGCGCGAGCCAACCTGAGAGGCATGCGCCTAAGTGCCACTTACCCGCGCTTAAGCACTGATTCATGCAAACCGATTCACAAAGAGTTAAAAGTGAATTTTAAGCCCAAAAATACAATTTTTTAAACCTCATATCAACTTCCCCAACTCAAAATCACGATTTTAAGGGTTAGGGCAAGTGGAATTTGAAGATTTCTTGGTGGAATCAAATGAGATTTTCTAGATCCAAGTTCCTTAAGGTAAGAGCTTTACTTCTATGTAAAAATTTTAGATTTTCACCACATATTTTGAGAATATTTGGAAGATTTTGAAAATTTACTATTCATGGTGAAAAGTGAAGAAAAATCTATGGAAATTGCTTGGGAAGTTTAGTTAGTGCTTTTGGAAGTTTAGTTTAGTGATTTAAACTCGATTTTTAAAGTTATTTTTAGAATTTATCAAATTTGTAGAATGTCACCAACAATAAAAATGAGTAGAAGAAAGAACCCATTCGATTTGAGCAAGTTTGTCAGTTCAAAAGCTCAGGATCGATATAGTGACACTTTGTGGTCACGAAAATTGATTCAGGAGCAATGTTTCAAGAGTCCAGGTGGAGAGGTAGAAGACCTGATAGTCTGTCGACAGTGGGGACATTTATGTTGTTTCTCTGTCGTCACAGTGATTTCTGTTGTGAGGGAGTTTTATGCAAATCTCCCAGAGGCTGAAGACGATCGAATTATGGTTAGAGGAAAGTTGGTACCTTTTACTCCAGAGGTAATCAACTTGTTTTACCATTTACCACCTGAGACTTTATGTTTTTATGCAAATTATAGTCTTAGTAAAGCGGAGTTAGACGAGATTATTTCATATTTGACTATTAGGAGAGAAATTTGGAAGATCACGAATGAGAGGAGAGTAAATTATCCAACTTCAAAGTTATGTGCACCTTTAAAGGCCTGACATAATTTTATTTCTACTCGTTTGCTTCCTACCAATCATCTAAGTGAAGTGACCAGAGAGACCAGCGTTGAACTATTGTATTCAAGAGGGAAAGCCCATCAACATATGGGCTTTGATCTATCATACTATCGTCAGTTTAGCTGCTACTGCTACTACTATAGGTATGAGATTTGCTTCCTTGATATTTTCATTATGCTAGCAAGCTGGAGTGAAGTATGATAGTTGGGAGGAAGTTCTATTACCTCTAAAGCCCATTACGAAGGTGAATGTGAAGACTTATTTTGAGCATTTGATTTTTGGCTGGAGAGGAGGATTTTCTAGAAGTTATGGATTAGAGACATCTGTTGCATCTACCTCTGCTGCATCTTCATCACGACCATCTACTTCTCGTGCTTCTACATCTAGAGGTGATACCAGGACTCAGGATGAGTTATTGCAGAAAATGATGGACAATATCAATTTAACTGCAGATAAGGTACAAAATTTAGAGCATTTTGTAGATCATACTAATAGTTATAATGGAAGGGAGAGTGATTATGAAGAGAAATTCCACTCATCTTTGGAGAGCCTGCATAGAGGTGGGAGTGCAATTTCCTCCATATACTCAATATCCTAATTATGAACCTGCAAGAAAACGGTACAGTGGTGATTCTGAGGATGTAGAATAGAGCTGAGAGATTCATTTTATGGTTGTAATATGATGTGAACTATGTGGTATGAGCTTGCTACATTTGCATCTGTGTTGTTTTGGACTATGACTTATGTTGTGTTTTGAATTTTTATGTTCTGTTGTTGTTGTGATTATTGTGTTAGATATTATTTCATTTTATTTTTAAATTTTAGGGTAGTAGCTGTTGTTTTGTGTTTAGTACTGTGATTTAGTTAGTTTAGAACTTAACTTAATTTCATATTTGTTATAAAGTAGAAAGTCTTGCTAGCTTAGATCTTCAATTTGAAATTCAGAAAATGTTGTCCTGTATATTTTTCATTTATCATGTTAGTGTGTTGTTTGCTTTTATACCCATTGTTTAGAAGTCTATTTGAATCTCTAGATGTTAAACTAAATAAAATTTAAAAAATTTGATAAAAAAAAACTCTTGTCTTTAGTTTTATACTTGTATAATTAGGATGTAAAAATTCATATTAGCATGTTATTTCAATTTTCATTTCCTACTTATATAATTATCTGATGTTAAACTATTAATCTATTAAAAAAATTAATTAATAAAGTTTGGGGGATGGATGAAAAACATTTTCAAAACTTGAACTTTATTTGTTCTCAATTAAACTACAAATGAATTTGATTTTAAAAGAAAAATTGATTATGTATATGAAGTTATATTAGAGAAGTAAAATTTGATTTTAAAAATGAGTAAGAAAATTTAGTTAAAATTTTAAGTAATAAAGAAAAACTTTAAGTTAAAAATTTTTAGTATAGAAAAAGATTAATATAAGTGACTATCTTTAGTAAGAAAAATTGTATTTTTGAAAAATTTAGATAATTTAGACTTTTATTTTTAATACTTAAATTTCTTTTATTAAAATGATTTTTAAAACTATTATTATATTTAAAAGTAAAAGTTTTATATCAAGACTTTACTTTAGGAAAGAAGAAGTGGAAATCAAAATCATTAAAGACCAATCCAAATATAGTAATCATTGCCTAAAAAAAAGAAGAAAAAGAAAAAGAAAAAGGAAAAGAAAAAAAAATAAAAGAAAAAGAAAAGAAAAAGAAAATAAATGTAAGGGAGGATAAGCTTGAGGATTAGTTCATAATCAAAAATTGGTTCTACATTTGATCTTTTTAAAGTATAAGACTTGATAAAATCTTAAGCTTATAAATATAATGTAGTAAGTAAAATAATTTTTAATAAAAAATTTTAAGTTGAGAAAATAAAAGAACTAAAATCTAAATTTAGAGAACTTACAATATTTCTAAATTAAACAGGAACTCACATTTTCATAGTTCTTAACAATAAAAATTTTCAAGCTTTAAATTGGTCTCATTTATTAATTATTTTTTCTAAATTGGGCTACTATATTTCTAAATCAAAATTTTAGTAACTCCTAAAGAAACTCATATAAATATCATACATATTAGGTTTTTAAAGATTGAAGTGAGGACAAGTAACATTTTAAGTTTGGGGGATTTTGATACACCTAAAATATATAGTGTTTTCAGACCTATTTTCATACCTATTTTTGCGATATTGCGCTTTAATGAAAGGTATTTTTGTGTTTTTCTTGCAGATACAAGTAAAAATGAAAAACAATGTTTAAAGGAGTGAAAAAAGATCAAATTTGGAGCAAAAAAGTGAAAAATTGTGCAAATAAGTTTTGGCGTCTAAGCACCAAATCCGGCGCTTAAGCACCGGTTAAACAAAGAAGGCCACGCCTAAGTGCTGAGACTCCGCGCTTAATCACCAGTGGCAGTTACTAGATGAGTAAAATCAATTTTCATGAATTTCAAAGAGGTTTTTGAGGCACCCATTGGCTTAATAGGTGGTTGTAACCACCATGGACGAAAATTATCATGAAAAGATGCATCTCTTAGGCAAATACATCAAATCGAGACACATTTTGAAGAGTTCCCAAGGCACCTCTTAGAAAACTATAAAAGAAAGAAGAGAGAACTTAGAAAAGGGTCTTGAATATATTGACAAGTTTTTAAAGTTTTTTTTGGGGAGTTAGTTCAAAGAGATTTTCAGGAACAACTTTTTATTTACTTTATCCTTTTTGTTATTTTGTTTTGAGTGATTGTAAAAGAGAAGAGATTCAAAGAAACATCAAGAGTTTGGTGGAGGACTTGCGATAATTTTTTATCTTTTTGTTTTAGACTACTTTTGGTTTTAATCTAGACTTGTTGTTGGTTTGACAATGATTTCTTCTTTTAAACTAAAGTGTGGTTTTGTTTTCTCCATGGCTTCTGAGTAGTTTTCTTTATCTTTCTTCTTAAAATGATAAGTAATTAAGTTTTGGATGGAAGTTGTGGAGAGTATTGATCTTTAATGTTGGAAGAAGTTGTGATGATTTAAATCCACACACTTCATTTAATTCTTGATTTGTCTAATCCAGATGTTAAAATTTGTTGTGAGAACATGCAGGAACCGGGCTGGTACTGTCTCAGTCAACAATTGGAAAGAATCATGAGGTTTATGAATGAGAATGTAGTTAATATGATTGAGTGCAAATAAATGGAAAAATATTCATTGATGGGTGTAGAGTTAGAGGACTTTAAAGTGACAGGTGAAAGCCTCCAACTTGGTTTATTGTTTTAGGTTCTGATACGATAATTTTAGACCCAGGTGGAGGGAATCGAGGGAACTCTAGAGTGGGAGCTAATATCTTCCCTGCCAAGCCGGTCTTCAGAACTATTCAAACTTTAAATTAGCTAATGTTCTTTATAACATCTCTAGTAAGGGTAAAGAATATTATTGCTCCTATTTAACACAACACAATTTGCATACTTTCACAATAGAATTCCTTTACTTATTACTGATTCATGATAAGAAGAAAGATAATTTCATATTAAATACTTTTCTTCTACAAAAACTTTAGTTATCTTTTTAAGTTGTTACTGTTTCGTTAAAATATCAAAAATACAAAAAATATTTAAATTTTAAATTCCTACAAAAATCATTTTTAGTTTAAGTAATTATCTTTTTAAAAATAGAAAAACTTTCTAAAAAGTGCATATTGCATAATCTTCTTTGTGAGTTCGTTATCCAGGTCTTAATAAAAAAGTCCTATATTACTTGATAATGATACGTATACTTACGTAGTATCCCAATATAAATATATATAAATTAAAAAGTTAAATTCTTATTTTTCTTCAGGATCAAGTTTTTGGTTTTGTTATAAAATAAGGAAATATAAGTGATAAATACCATCATAACTATTGCCATAATGTGCATAAACATTAGGTACGGGATCAAATTTTTGGCGCCGTTGTCGGGGATTAAAATCTTCAAGTAGTGGTGTCGACTTCATAAATCCTTACATATAAAAAATATCGGGATCACCTTCCCAACCAAAGATGACAAAAGTGAAACACATGTTGAAGTTGCAAAAAGTCACGACATTCTGTGTAAGTGCACCACAACATCCGATGAATGCAACCTTCTCATTATTTGGTAAAAGTGCATCAATGTGGGTTCCATCAATTAATTTGATGCAATCCTACTCAAATAAGAATGAGTTATTAATGTACGACTTCTATATTAAAAATTGACTACAATGAATTAGAAATGTAAATTTAAAGAACGACATGTAACATACATCATGTGAAATCTTCTTAGGAGTCCATTTGAATGTTAGATTCGTTGGTTTGATGACTTGCATAGAAAGGTGCACAAGTGCACCCATCGAGAAGTATCTACTAATTCTCTAAAAAGAGTGTTGAAATTGTTCCATTATTTCTCACATTAACTTATTATGTGATAATATGTAGAGGGTTATTGCTAGTACCTCTCATGGAGTCGTCCTCGATGACCTACAAAGTCCATGAAATTTGGTAATTTCTACCAAAAGATCATTAAATATCTTCTGTCTCATGCAAAACATGTTGTTGAATCTTGTTAGGTGTCCAACAAGCAAGTCCCCAACCTATTTGCCTCTAACATATGACGATGACAAGCATGGAGAGCGATCTTCGTGGAGCAAGAAGATTGTTGCAGCTCTTCTTTGTTGTCTTTCTCTGGTTGAATCCATTTAGGAGTATATTGAACTAAATAAGACAAAATAATTAATAAATTATGAACAAACCATGTCCCAATTAGTTGTGACATATGAAAAATGAGGATTTATGAACAATGAGGATTTATGAATAATGAGGATTTATGAATTAATTCAACGAAGTACCAAGCAGTTCAAAGAACTAAATCATAACATAATATAATACATAAATAAATGTGTCCCAAGGAGTAGTAAATTATAAATAGTGTCTCAAATTTCACTGTGATCATAAAAATGTCGTAGATACACAACCCTTTTTTTTCTTGGAGAATCTTCATGAAGAAATCTCTGCGGGTGGGATTTTTAAGCAACTCTACTGCAAATATGTATAGAGGCCATTCCTAAAAAAATTCCCTATCTGCATTCAAAATTTGCACCACCTTCTTGATGGAATGTTTTTTGTACCGTATGCAGCTCAGAGTAGGAAGAAGCTACCCATTATGATATGCTATTTCTGACGTAAGCAACTCCACCTTTCTTTTTATTTTCTACCCATGAACGCTTAGAATGACAAGTGGAATCGACTTCTTGGAGGTCCGGGTTTGGGTACTTTGGTTGAATCATCTGATAGGTTAGTTATTAAGTTCTCTAGGTGCCAAAAAATGCTTTTTCACTGGGCGCACAAGCATATTTTCATGTAGCAACGACAACCCTAAAAATCCAGTCCAACTTCTCTTCCAACTTAGGCTCAAGTCAACAAAGTTTAAATTTATTTGCAGTAAAAACCACCTGTGTTAGTGTATGCATAGTTGACGTTCTAAAGGACTAGTGCCCTACGATTCTGAATTAGAAAGAACAGTTAAAAAAATCAGAAAAGCAAAAAAATTGAAAATTTTGAAAGATAAAAAAATACAAAAATGCAAACCAAAATGAGAAAAATGCTGAAATTCATCAAGAATTTAGACATTTACGAGATTGTGCCAACCCTATGGTAGATGAACTTCATTGTAGTATTCAAAAACCTAATGTAGTGGCTAATTCATTTGAAGTTAAACCTGCTATTATCCAAATGGTATAAAATAATCAGTTTGGGGGATCACCAACTGAAGATCCAAATTTACATCTTGCCAATTCATAAGACTTAGGTTATTTCCTTTTTCATTGAGGTATAAAGCTAAGATATGGTTGAATTCATTAGTATCTGGATCTATCAGAACTTGGGGTGATTTTGAATAAAAGTTCCATGCTAAATATTTTCCATCATAAAAAACTGTGAAGCTTAGAAATGATATTACATCTTTTAATCAGTTTGAAGCAGAATCTATTTATGAAGCATGAGAATGATATAAAAAACTCTTAAGAAAGTGTCCACACCATGCTATACCAGATTGGTCAATAGTTCAAACTTTTTATAATGGATTAAATGGATCTCTTAGATCTATTATCGATGTCGCTGGTGGTGGTTCGTTGATGTCAAAACCATTTCATGATACTTATGTTTTAATTAAAAAAAATGATTACCAATAATTTTCAATGGCCTTCTGAGAGGGTGAATCCTAGAAAAGTAGCCAATATTCATGAATTTGATGCATTTACTATAATAACAAATCAAGTTGCTTCAATTTCAAGGAATTTAGACCATTTTAGAACGAATTTTTCTCAACCAATCTCCATAATTGAAGAGAATTCATTAGGCTAAATGGTAGATTCTCAAGAATAATTAGAAACTTTGAATGCCATAAATAACAAGCAGAATAACCCATATTCAAATTATTATAACCCGGGTTGGAAGAACTACCCCAACTTTAATTGAAATAATACTACGGGTGGTAATAATAAGCAATGGGGGAACAATCAAGGAAACCCATTATGAAATTGGAACAACCAAGGGAATAATAACTATAGATCTACTTATTCTCCAAGTTTCAGCAGTAAAACATAATTTAAGGAGAAGAAGTTGTCTATAGAAGAAGTGGTGTTACAAATGGGATATCAGTTACAAAGTCAAGGAGCTATAATTAGAAATATTGAGAATCAACTTGGACAAATTGCAAATTCATTAAGTAATAGATCCCAAGGAACACTTCCTAGTAATACTGAAACAAATTCAAAAGGTCAGAATAAAGAGCAAGTAAAAACTGTTCAACTTAGAAGCGGAAGAGAGTTGGAAGGTAGGGTTCAAAAAGAAATTGAAGTAGAGAGGGAAGAAATTGAAGAATCAAAAGAGAACGCTCCAAAGAATTCTGAAAGACCTATTTCTCCACTGAAAGTTAACTTATAAAAACCACCACCTCCATTTCCTCAGAGACTTTGACAACAGAAGTTGGATAAGCAATTTTCAAAATTTATGGAAATTTTTAAGAAGCTAACAATTAATATTCTATTTGTTGAAGCCTTAGAACAAATGCCAAGCTATGTAAATTTTATGAAGGATATTCTTAATAGGAAAAGAAGTTTGAAGATAATGAGACTGTTGCACTTAGTGAGGAGTCTAGTGCAATTATTCTGAAGAAGCTTCCTGAAAGCTTAAAGATCCTGGTAGCTTTACAATTTCTTGTGCAATAAGAGACAGATTTTATGGGAAAGCTTTATATGATTTAGGTGCAAGCATTAAACTTATGTCATTATCAATATTCAAAATATTGGGATTAGCAGAAATAACCCCTACTACTGTAGCTATGCTGTTTGCAGATCGTTCGATAACTTATCCTAAAGGAGTTATAGAAGATGTCCTAGTGAAAGTGGATCAATTTATCTTTCCTGTTGATTTTTATGTGCTTGATATGGAGGAAGATAAAGAGATACTATCATTTTGAGGAGACCTTTTTAGCCACAGGAAGAGCAGTGATAGTTGTGCAGAAAAGGGGAATTAACAATGTGTTTCAATGAACAAACGATTACTTTTAACATTTCAAGATTATTGAAATATCCTGCAAAAGGTAAAGATGATTAATGCTATGGAATAGATGTTATAGGATATCTCAGTGAATGTCATGTCAAAATTAATTATGAAGAAAAATCCTAAGTAAAAAATTTGGAACACAAGCAAGAAGAGAAATTAGATCAATGAGAAGATCTTTTTAAGGAAGCTTCAAATTATGTTCGAGAAAGTTTTGAAATTTTGGACACGATAGAAAAAGTTAAATCATTTTGACCATCAATAGAAAAACCTCCAGAGCTTGAGTTGAAATTACTTCATGATCATTTAAAATATGCCTTTTTAAGAGATTCCTCTAGTTTATTAGTTATAATTTCTTCAAAGTTAACAATGGAAGAAGAAGAAAGGTTGATGAAAATTCTAAAAAATTTTAAGATAGCCTTTGGATGGGCAATTGCTGATATTAAAGGAATCAATCCTTCAATTTACATGCATAGAATTCATATGGAAGAAAACTATAAACCCAGGCCTGATCCTCAAATGAGATTGAGTCTTGTTATGAAAGAAGTTGTAAAGAAAGAAATTTTAAAGTGGGTTATTAAAGTGCCTAAAAGCTTTTGAGTTATTAAAAGAAAAATTAGTCACTTCACTAATTATAGTTTCACCAAATAGGGGAAAACCTTTTGAACTGATGTGTGATGCTAGTGATTAAGCTATTGGAACTGTTTTAGGACAAAGATATGATAAAATTTTCAAAGTAATTTACTATGCTAGTAAAACTCTTAATGAAACCAAAATTAATTATATAATTGAAAAAGAATTATTAGCAATAGTATATGCCTTTGATAAATTTAGATCATATATAATTGGAACTCATTGTGTAGTGCATACAGAGCTATTAAAAACTTAATGAAAAAGAAGGATACTAAACTAAGACTTATAAGATGGATTCTTCTTTTACAAGAATTTGACTTTAAAATAGTAGATAGGAAAGGAACTGAAAATCAAATTGCTAATCATTTGTCCAGGCCTGATGTAGAAAAACCACTTGGTTTTGAAAAAAGAAATTAATGAACATTTTCTAGATGAAAAATTGTTCAATATTAATGAGTGGCGTGTTCCGTGGTATGCTGCCATTGTGAACTTTCTTGTTAGTGATATTATACCCTATGAAATGACATACCAACAGAAAAGGAAATTTATTTCTGAAGCAAAGACTTATTTTTGGGATGACCCATTTTTATATACACAAGGAAATGATCTTATTATTCGAAGATGTGTACCTTTAGAAGAGACTTATGAAGTTATCCAAAAATGTCATAATTCTGATTTTGAGGGACATTTTGGTGTTGATAAAATAAAATATAAAATTTTATAATTTGGATTCTATTGACGTACTATTTTTAGAGATTTTAATGCTTATATCAAAACTTGTGATAGATGTCAATGAGTAGGCAATATTTCTAGAAGAATTGAGATGCCCCTCAATTATATGCTAGAAGTTGAAATATTTAATGTTTGGGGATTAGATATCACGAGACTATTTATACCATCTTCTAGAAATTTATATATATTGCTAGCAGTGAACTATGTATCCAAATGGATAGAAACTATTGCTTTACTTCGATATGATGCTCAAAGTGTTGCAAAATGTTTTAAAATGAACATATTTTGTAGATTTGGGATGTCGATAGTTATCATAATTGATGGGGGGTCATTTCAGAAATGTTATAATGGAGAAATTATTAAAAAAATATCACATAAACCATAGAATTGCTACTGTTTATCATCCTTAAACAAGTTGTTTGGTTGAATTATCGAATCTAAAAATTAAAAGAATTATGAAAAAAAAAATCTATGAATCCAACGAAAATGGATTGGTCAGTCAAACTTGACTATGCTTTGTGAGCTTATAGGACTGCATGCAGAACTCCTATAGGAATGTCCCCATATAGGCTAATATTTAAGAAAGCTTGTCTCTTACCTTTGAACTTGAGCATAAAGCATATTGGGAGATTAAAGAGTTCAATTATAATTTAAAAGATGCTGATGAGAAAAGATTATTGCAATTAAATGAGCTTTAAGAGATAATGAATGAATCTTACGAGAGTGTTAAGATTTACAAAGAAAAGATGAAGATGTGGCATGATAAAAAATTCTTTCTAAAAATTTTCAGCTAGGGTAACAAATTTTGTTATATAATGCAAGGTTAAGATTATTTCCAGACAAACTTATGTCCAGGTGGATGGGCCAATTTGTTGTAATAAAAGTTTATCCTTACGGTGTTGTGGATATTAAAGATCCTAAAGTGGAGAAAGTATTTAAAGTGAATGGGCATAGAATGAAACCTTATTTAGTAGGGGATCAACATAAATTTAATGATCAAATAATGTTTGGTCAACCAGAGTAAGCACTTATTATGTCGGGCTGACGACATTAAACCAAGCGTTTTGTGGGAGGCAACCCATAATTATCAGTGTGTTTTGCTTTGATGTTGGTTGAGTGTGATTAAGAAAATTTACGATAGTATTTTTGAGAATATTATGTGTTAGTAATGATTTTAAAACTTTATTTAGTAATCTAGATATGCTAAAATGAGAATTTGGACGTTAAGTTGACTAGTGCAAAGTTGAGCACAAGCGCTTAAGCGCCAATATTCGGCGCTAAGCATGGGAGTTAAAAACCATGTGTGAAATTCAAATTATAGAAGGTTTAACCACCAATTAGTTGACTAAAATGCGCTAAGGCAGTTTTAGGACGTGTTTAGGAGTTACTAGAGGGATTTAAGCCTATAAATAGAAGTGTTTAGTGAAAGAATTTCACAGCAAATCATTTTCAGCCTTAAATTTTAAGAGAGAGAGAGATTTTGAGAAGATGTCTTCATGGGAGATGGATTTAAAGAATAAGAAAGAGACCATGAGGATGAGATTCATTAGTCAAAGTGCACAAGAGATGTATAACAGATCCTTAGCCGTTAGTATTGAAGGAATATCGAAAAATATCAACAAAATTGAGACTATCATGGCTTTAATGGAGACAAAGGTAATTGAGATTCATGCTCATCTAGAGCATTTTGGATGACAATTGAAAATGCAATTTAGCTATCCTAGTTATATAGAGGAAGGGGATAAGGAGATGTATCTTAAACAAAAATGGATAGAAGAAGATAGTATCAGAGCACGTCACCATTGTTCTTTTTATCAACTTTATATTCTGATTGCCTAATGAAAGACCAGAGTTTGTCCTAACAAATGAAGAATGAAATTAATTTCTACGTTAGAGTTTGTTTGTTAGGAGTCGTTGTTTAATGTGTTATGTGTTAAGTGTTAAATACTATTTTTGAAGTTTATGTTAGTTTGTTTAGTGTTTGTATTTAGAAAATTTTCTCATCTGAGACTATTTGGAGTGAGAACTAAGTGTTATATGTATTTGCAGTTGTTTGTGAATGAATGTAGATGTTTGTTTTTGTGAAAATTTTTGTTATTTTTAGCCTGAAATTAATTAGTTATAGCGGAGAATTTTGAGAAAAAGGAGAGTTAAGGGAGAGAAAATAGTCATGTAAGTGTTACGTGACAATTTAAGGGTGGTATACTTAGGCTTATAGTGCATTTTACTTAAGTTCAAATATCAAAAATAGTGCACTAGCGCCTAAGCGCCACATTCTCGTGCTTTAGTCCGATGTAACCAGAGAGGCAGACGCCTAAGCGACAATAATCCGTGCTTAAGCGTTAGTTCATGAAAACCGATTCACGAACAGTTAAAAATGAAAAATAAGCTAAAAAAATTGCCATTTTTACTCTCACCGTCACCTTCAACCTCTCGAGTTTGCAATTTGAAAGTTTAGGGCAAGCCATTTCATGGAGATTTCTTGGTAGAATTGAGGAAAATTTGCTAGATTTGGATTTCTTGAGGTAAGAGCTTCACTTCTATGTTAAAATTTTAGATTTTCACCATGTATTTTAAGTATATTTGGAAGAACCTGAAAATCACTATTCATGGTGAAAAATGAGGAAATATCTACTGAAATTGCATAGAAAGTGTAGTTTATACTTATAGGAGTTGAGTTTAGTAGATTCGACTTGATTATTGAAGTTATTGTGGAATTTTATGAAATTTGTAGAATGACACCAAGAATGAAGAGGATTAAAGGAAAAAGCTTCTTTGATTTGAGTAAATTTGTGAGTTTGAAAGCTCAAGATAGGTATAGTGATGCTCTCCAATCACGAAAACTTATCCAGTAGCGATGTTTCAAGAGTCCAGATGGATCTGTAGAAGATTTGATTGTTTGCCGACAGTGGGAATGATTCTGCTATTTTTCTACTGTGGTCGTTATTTTTGTAGTTAGGAAGTTCTATGCTAACCTACCAGAGGCTGAAGACGATTGAGTCATGGTTAGAGGAAAATTGATGCCTTTTTCACCAGAGGTAATCAAAATGTTTTATCATCTACCACCTGATACTTTGTGTTTTTATGCGAACTATAGTCCTACTGAGATGAAGCTAGATGTGATTATTTCCTATTTGACTATTGGAAGAAGGCTATGGAAAATTACAAATGAAAACAGAGTTAAATTTTCCACTTTAAAGTTGAGTGCACCTTCGAAGGCATGCACTATTTTATTTTAGCCCATGTGTTACCAACAAATCATCTCAGCAAAGTTACCACAGAGAGAGAGAGAGAGAGAGAGCAACGTTGAACTATTGTATTCAAGAAGGCAATCTCATCAACATTGGAGCATTGATCTATCAGACTATCATCAGTTCTGCCACTGCAATTACTATTACAGGTTTAGGATTTGATTCCTTGATCTTTTTTTTATGTGAGCAGGCTGGAGTGAAATATGATAGATGGGAGGAATTATTGTTTCCTCTAAAGCCAATCTCAAGTGTTAATGTGAAGTCATATTCAGAGCATTCTTTTTTTGGCTGGAGAGGAGGATTTTTCAAAGAGTCATGGAATGACAACGTCTGCTACTTCTAATTTTACTGCTTCTACATCTAGAGCATCTCCCTCACGAGCTTGTACTTCTAGAGGTGAGTCTACGAAAACTCAAAGTCAACTATTACATAGGATGATGGAAAATATCAATTATACCGCATATAAGGTACGAAATCTAGAAAGCTTTGCAGATCATATTGATGGGTTTAATAGAAGGAAAAGTGATTATGAAGAGAAATTTCATTCATCTTTGGAAAACCACATTAGGGGTAGAGGTAGGAGGTGATTATGAGTCTACAAATTTTTGGAATATTGGTGATTCTGAGGATGATTAGGAGGACTGAGTTATTTATTTTGATGTTTGTAATATGTGTTGGACTTGCTACATTTGCATTTGTGTATCTGTTTAGACCTTGTGATGTGTTGGACTTTTGTTTAATTATATTGTGATGTTTTTGTTTTTTAGTATATTGTTTTAATTTCTAGGGTAGTAATTGTTACTGTTGTGCTGAGTACTGTGTTAGTTAGTTAAGGATTGAACTTGATTCAATGTCTTAAGAAAATTTAAAAATCTTGCTAACTTTAGTTTTAAATTTTAAACTCAGAAAACTGCTACCCTGTATTTTTCTTTTATGATGTTAATGTGTTTATTTTTATGTTGAGACTCGAAATCAAAGTTAGTGTGTTAGTTTGTTTTTATGTTTGTACCCACTACTTAGAAGTCTATTAAATCTCTACATTTTGAAGTGAAATTAAAATGATAGAAAATTGATCAAAAAATAATTTTACTCCTGTTTTTCATTTTATACTTGTATAATTAGGGTATAAAAATTCCTGTAAGTATGTTATTTCAATTTTCATTTCTGCTTATATATATCTGCTGCTAAATAGTTTAATCCTGTTAAAAATTTAAGTTTGGGAGGATGAAAAATATTTTTAAAACTTAAATTTTATTTGTTCTCAAATGTGCTACAAGTGAATTTGATTTGATAAGAAAAGTGACTATGTATATGAAGTTGTATTATGGAAGTAAAATTTAATTATAGAAATGAGTAAGAAAATTTAGTTAAAATTTTGAGTAATGAAGAAAATTTCATGTTAAAAATTTTTAGTGGAGAAAATGTTTAATATAGTGTAACTATCTTTAGTAAGAAAAATTGTATTTTTGAAAAGTTATAAATTTAGATATTTATTTTTAATACTTAAATTTCTTGTATTAAAAATAATTTTCAAAATTATTATTATATTTATAAGTAAAAGATTTATATCAGGACTTTACTTTAGGAAAGGAAAGGTGGAATTCAAAACCATTAAAGGCCTATCCAGATATCGTAATCTTTGTTTGAAAAGAAAAAGAAAAAGAAAAAGAAAAAGAAAAAGAAAAAAGAAAAAGAAAAAGAAAAAGAAAAGGAAAAGAAGGAAAAAAAAATTAAAGGAGGAGAAGCTTGAGGATTAGTGCTTAATCAAAAAATTGTTCAACATTTAAACTTTTTAAAGTATAAGACTTGAGAAACTCGTAAGCTTAGGGATATAATATAGTAAGTAAAATTATTCTTAATAAAAATTTTTAAGCGGAGATAATAAAAGGACTAAATTTTAAGTTTGAAAAATCTACAATATTTTTGAATTAGATAAGAACTCATATTTTCATGTTTCTTAACATTAAAAATTTCAAAACTTTAATTTTGTCTCATTTACTAAATATTTTTTCTAAATTTGACTATTATATTTCTAAATCTAAATTTTAGTAACTCCTAAAGAAACTCTTATACATATCATATTTATTTGCTTTTTAAAGATTGAAGTGTCACTTGAGGACAAGAAACATTTTAAGTTTGCGGGATTTTGATAAACCTAAAATATATAGTATTTTTAGACACATTTTTATAACTATTTTAGAGATATTGTGATTTAATGGAATGTATTTTTGTATTTTTCTTTCAAGTATAAGTAAAAAGGTCAAAATGCTAAAAGGAGTGAAAAATGATCAAATTTGGAGCAAAAAAGTAAAAATTGTGCAAAAGTGGTTTGGTGCTTAAGCGCCAGATCCGGTGCTTAAGCATCGGTGAAATAGAGAAGGCCTCGCCTAAGCACCACAGACATCGCACTTAAGCACCAGAAGCAGTTATTTGACAATTTTCTTCATTTTGCCAAATTTTGAAGGGAAATTTGAGGCACCTGTTAGCTAAAGAGCGTGGTTATGAACACTAGAAACGAAATTATGATTAAGGGACTTGTGAACGGAGGCATCCTTTGGAGAATAGATCGAATTGTGACACATTTTGAAGAGTTATCAAGACACCTCTTAGAGATTTATAAAAGAAGGATGTTGAGACTTTTTAAAGTGTGCTTGAAAGTTTTGAAAAGTGTTAGAAAGGGGGAGTTTAGAGAGAGAGTTTTGGAGAGATTTTCAGGCACCACAAATTTATTTTATCCTTTTTGTTTTTAGTTTTATTGTGAGAGTCAAGACTGTTGTAAAAGAGAAGAGATTCAAAGGATCTTCAAGAATTTGGTAGAGGATTTGAGATGAGTTTTTATCTTTGTTATTAAACTACTTTTGGTTTTAATCGAGACTTCTTGTTGGTTTGAGAATGATTTCTACTTTTAAACTAAAGTGTGGTTTTATTTTCTCCAAGGATTCTGAGTAGTTTTCTTTATCTTTATCATTAAAATGATAAGTAATTAAAAGTGTTGGATGGAAATTGTGGAGAGTATTGATCTATAATATTGGAAGAAGTTGTGATGATTTAAATCTATGTACTTTATTTACTTCTTGATTTGGCCTGTCAAGATGTTAAAATTTATTGTGAGAAAGTGTAAGAATCAAGATGGTATTGTCTCAGTCAACAATTAGAAAGAATCACATGAGGTTGTATGAATGATAATGTAGTTCATATGATTTAGTGCAAATAAATAGGAAAATAAACTTTGAAGGGTGTAAAGTTAGAGGACTTTAAATTAACAGGTTAAAGCCCCCAACTTGGTTTACTGTTAGATGTTAGCCCCCAGTTGGAATCTTCCCTGCCTAAAGTGAGAGATGGTATCTTCCCTGCCTAATCGTTACTACCTAAAGTGAGAGCTGGTACCACCAAATTAAACACTAGAGTGAGAGCTGGTATCTTCCCGCCTAACCGGTCTTCAAAACTATTCAAACTTTAAATTAACCAATGTTCTTTATAGCATCTCTGATAAGGGTAAAGAATATTATTACTCATATTTGTCACAACACAATTTGCTTAATTCCACAACATAATTCCTATAATTATTACTAATTCATGATAAGGAGAAAAATATTTTCATATCAAGTGCTTTTCTTTTACATAAACTCAAGTTATCTTTATAAGTTTTATTGTTTTGTCAAAATATCAAAAACACAAAAAAAGAATTGAATTTTACTTATTGAGAAAATTTCTATAGTTTAAGTAATTTCCTTTTTAAAATAGAAAGTTTGTGCATATTGCATATTTTCCTATGAGTTCGATATTCAGGTCTTAATAAAAAATTCCTATATTAATTGATAACGATATGTATACTTGCATAGTATCCCAATATATATAAAAATTAAAAAGTTAAATTCTTATTTTCTCCAGGATCAAGTTTTTAGTTCTGTTGTAAAGTAAGATAACATATGTGAAAAGATGATTAAATTCATTGTTATACTGTGCACATAAGCGGTAACAAGATCATTACCCACATAAGGGCAGTGAGAGACTCACTCTACACCTCATTGCTTAGTGGGAGCTTTGAAATCATCAAGGAATCCCTCTATAAGATAAGTTCCTTTGATAGCCCTGTGCTAGATCACTACTATATAAGCAAAACTTCCTTAGATTAAGAGTATTCTTGAGAAACCCCTAAGAAGTAATTAACCAAGTAGGATACATTCCCTTAGGAGCATTCTTGACCTTAGAACAGGCACACACACCCGACTCTCTGGTTTTGGGTAGTCTACATAGACATTCTTTTGAGGATATCAGTCTAAGGTGCTTCCACCCCATTTTGTTCGAGCGGATATGCTTGACCTATCACTGCAAGGTTTACTGCATGTAGGCTCTCCAAAATTTTCTTTTATCTTATTTTTCATCTTTGTCATATGAATGTCTTTTCTGGTTCCCCCTTTTCATGATCATTCATATGATCTAGAAGAGAGATTTATCCAGGAAAGAGAAGTATATGACTATCAATAAACTGACAACTCCTTTGAAAATAAAAAAAGAGAAAACAAAAAAAAATAGGGAGATCATTAGAGAAGCAGGTAGCCATTTTTGTAACAAAAAGGTGAAGACATTAGTGATAAAGTTTGGAACAACAATAAGGCTTCTGCTGCTTACCATCCCTAGACCACCAAATTAACTGATGTTACTAATAAAGAAATCATGAGGATATTAGAAAGATAGTCAAAATTAGTAGAAAATATTGGTCTCTTGGGATTGATAAAGTGTTGTGGGCTTATAAAAACTAGTTTTAAGACCCTCATCAGTTTGTCACCCTACAGACTGATTTTTAAAAAAAGCCTTCCATCTACTAGTAGAATTAGAACACTAAACTTACTATTTAGTCAAGGAAATCAATTATAACTTGAAGAATGTTGTAGAGAAGAGATTATTAGAGCTAAAAGAATTGAAGAAAATAGACAGAATGTTATGAGAATGCTAAAAAATATAAGGAGAACATAAAAAAGTGGCATGATTGGAAGCTAATTAGGAAAGAATTTCAATTTAAATAAGAGGTTATGTTGGATAAATCATAATTTTAATTATTTTCTAAAAAATTGAAGCCAAGGTGGTCAGGAACATTCACTATAGTAAAACAGTATCCATTCGAGTAAGTAGACATTTAAAATATGAAAACTAATAATATTTTTAAGGTTAATGGCCACAGGTTGAAGTTGCATTTAAGAGGTGATATGGAAGGTCCTAAGGAAATCCTGATATTAGAATCATCTGAAGTGCAGATTTGGCATTATCTAAATGAGAATGTTAAACCAAGTACTGCAGAGGCAGGCAACCAAGTGTTATCTTAAGATTTGTGATTGTATTGCTTGTTTAGTTGATTTTTCATTATGAAATGTTTAGATTTATTTTTGTATCATTTTATTCTTTTCTGTTGTGTTTTGATCTTCTTTAAATAGTAGATCTCTACCAATGGGTTGGGAAGGAAAAAAAAATAATGTAAATCAAGTTTAAGGCCCGACACAGACTGCAGTGTGTCGATTAGGCTGCCCTGAAGTAGCACCCCTGCACTACAAAAGGGCCCTCCTGCTTTAACTCAAAACACCTTTGTTGGACCCATTTTCTCATAAGAATCCATATAACAGAGAGGGAAGAAAAGGTACACCAACCCATAACACACCCATGATAGATCTGAGGCACCTACGCCCAATCCCCAGAACACCTGAGCCAGCCAGTACACCTGCGTGCCCTAGACAAGTTAGTGTACCATGCGTTCATAATAAATGAGTGTGCCTATGCCTACATCATGGGACACCCATGCCACTCGCTATAATATTATCTTTGAGAGGGAATGTTCAACTTTTTCCTTACAGCTTATGCACTGAATTTTGCTGGCTCTCACCCGTTGCGACTGAAGGAAGCTTCCAATCACCATGAAATGTTATCCAAAGCTTGGATCTCCACTGCTTAGCTCTAATGGCGTAAGATTTACATGTTTTAGATGATTCTTTGCCTCACATTATTATTCTTCTTCTTACTCTGGTGCCTAAGCTCGTGGCTCGAAAAAATAAAGGCAAGAAGGATGCTTCCTTCTATGCTAGAAAATTAATTAGTTTAAATGCTTCCAATCAATATGAAGATAACCTAACATCAATGAATGAACCTTCTTGTAATAGTAAGGTTGCCTGGTAGAGGTAATAACAGAGTGACACTGGGAGCGACTTTGTTACACTATTTTTTTGTGCTTATTTCTAGTTTTTCTTGAGTTCTTCACTAATGTGAAAGAACCTGTGAATGACAATATCTTTGTGCAAGGAAAATGGGTAAAATATGACATGACCACCATCAATTTGATGTTGGAATAGTTTGATATCCCATAATGTAAGTATGCAAATTTTCTTAGATCTTATCTATAAGCAAATTATTAATCCTCACAGTGATGGCTGAGCCTATTGGTGTGGTGAAAGGGGGAAATTATTAATTTTCCTAGATCTGTGATGACTAAGAAATCCAAGGCCTGAAACTACTTCATTTATGCATGGATCATGCCAACTACCAATCTTATTGAAGTCACCAAGGAAAGAGTCACTAAGAATTTCTATATTTAGAGAGGCATCAATATTACTATATGCTCAATCCTGAAATTATCGCTAGGCCACATCATCAATGGAGGCACGACTGTGGGATGGTTCTACTATACTTGGTCATCATTTTGTCCACCTTTGCTAATGTTTCTGGAGATGGAGGAGAGGAGTAGTTGCATACACCTCAACCTATCACTAGAGAGACAATCTAGTCCAACTGGCGAATATTGGCATGAGAGAGGGGTGAGAGTTTAGGGGAGTGAGTTCTTTGCAGCGTGAAGAGTCTCTGCTGATGCCTTTTAAAATGATTGTGGTGTTATCAAAGTAGGAGAATGAGTAAGCATCTTATTTTGCGGGAAACACTAAAGGCAGTAGGGGTACCAACATTAGTAAAATGATGTTCTAGAGGAGCTAAACAGCAGGCATGGGTGGCTTTCTGGACCAGACCCATTGGTGTACCTGACGCCACTGCCATTTGAGATGTTTGACTACAAAACATCATCAATGGAGGATTAAGATGATAACAAGGAGCTATCTGATAAGTGATGAGTCAATTGTGATGATGTGGACTTGATTTATATTGTTTTGATTATATTTGTGATGATGTGGAGACTCTGTTATTTATGGATATTCATGATTTACTTATGATGCTGATTGAACTATTCTTCTAGTTTTTCATTTGACTGTTGAGTACTTGTGCCTACATAAGATGTTTTGCATACATGCTTTTCTATACTTTTGTGCACAACTAATTGTACCTACTTTCTTATTTTCACTGCATAAATGAGAGATTTTATTTCCTAATTTATCTTTTTTTCTTTTCTTTATAAAATTGTATATGAGCAGAGTAGGACAGAAAACAAGTTTGAGGAAGGGAATTTTACACTTTGGTGGCCTAGAAATAATTATATTACTTGGTCCACATTTGATTTTGATATTATGAGGATCTTTGCCAATTGATAAGGGAAGGTGAAAGTTTATTAAGTCAATGTGAAATCTCTCTAATGTTGGAATTGGAGTGTTTAATAATGGGTTGATAATAAAATTTGATCATTCTTTGTCTTGACATAAAATTGTTAAAAACTTTTAAAAATAGTGTGCCTATATGACAAACTAATTATTCCAGAATGTCTTAAGTCTTAACTGTTAATTCAAATAATAGAACTAACCTAATTTTTACTTAATCTATACTATCACTAGGATTCATATAAGGGTTAATTAAAACATTTAATTTATGAAGCACTAGAAAATAAAAATGTTTAAAAATCATGCTCAATCAAATACAATAATTATCTCAGAAAAATAAGAAGAAAAGGAAAAAAAGAATATAAAGCATATATTTACTCCTAAATAAAAGTGGAAGAAAAGAAATGTCTAAGGGAGAAGAAGCTTGAGGTTAAGCATAAGAGTACTCCAGCTTCTAATTCCTAGCTATCTCTTCAAATAAAATGATTTAATCGCTTCCTTAATGAGATTCCAGAACCCTATAAACCTAAAAAATGAGGATAAAACCCATTGCTTGAACAAGAATTATGCACATAAAAACTATTTGGAATAATGAAAAGAATTGTAGTCACACTGGATTTAATGGATTGAGAGAAATTATGTTAAAAAAGGGATGATTGAACAAAGGTAGAAAAAAATTATATATTAATGAAAAGTCCAGTAAAGGTGAAAGTCACAAAACCTTCACAAATTCTCACCCTGAATTCTTAAAAAGAAAGGATAACCATAGGATAAAGTCAGAATATAACTCTCCAAAAATCTAAGATCAATGATTGATTAACTTAAGGGCAAGTAATGGACAAGTTTGGGGGATTTGATGAGAATGAAATATGATAAATTTCCAGCCTGTTTACCCTTATTTTTGCATATTTTATGATGTTACTATGCATGAGGAAGGTATTTTTGTCCCTTTTAGCTAGTTACATGTTAGATGCTATTTAGGAATAAAAAAGGACTAATTAAAGTGAATAATGTAAAGTTGTGAGCCA
>NEWO01000614.1:95335-115849 GCA_003013225.1 Phalaenopsis aphrodite | reverse complement strand
AACTTTACTTTTCCAGCTCTATATACATAAATGCTCTGACATGCATTTTGAGTTTCAGGTGGTGGAACGAGAAGACTCGTCAGGTACACTTTTATAGTTTAAAGTGTTTTACGATCTTTCTTGTACTTTTATACTGCTTTTCTTTTATGCTTGTATCATACTTACTACATAAAAAACACTTGCATGTTAAAAACAAAATAAAACCAAAACCAAAAATAAAATTTCAAACAAAAATATCTCACAACATTTCAAAAATATAAGACAACTGAAAATTTAATCAAAAACATCACAAAAAATACAACTTCAACTAAATTAAAACGTCTCTATTGAAAGATCGGGAACCCTCGGAGGAGGTAACCTAAAGTTGCTAACGAGTTTTCCTACGGTCTAGATGAAATTATGGAACTCATTAAGTTGAGTTTAGTAAGTTCATTTGGACTAAGTGATTCCAATAGAAAATAGTGATGCCGAGTCGACGGAACCGTAGGATCTTGACCGGTGTCGCTATAATCAATTTCAACTAAGTCAATAAATCATTTTTTGACTTTTCCAAAACATGACACTTTTCTCATTTACTTAATTTGTCATTTCTAAAACCAAAACTCTGCTACAATGAGGAGCTTGGAGCTTACATGGTGGGCAGCCCGGCCATCTTCAACAGCAAGAGGATCTACATCAATACATCCTTTCCTTAGCTTTAAAATAACAAAGCCATAGGAATTCGAGGTCGTTTACCTAGTGCAACATAAATCCTCAAACATATTTTTTAGGCATTTGTACAACCATGTTGTACAATCTAAGCCCTAACTTGCTTTCGGATTCCGAGGTTGTCATTCGTCACGACTTAAATCCTCACATCTTTAAGGTTATTTGTGTTGATTTCTTCACACAAATGTGAATCCTAATAAATAATAAAAATTACAGGATGAAATATTTAAATAATTTCTCCTAAATTGAATCCAAATAATAGTATAGCTTGGGAAGTCACCGAAGTTTTCCTTCGGATCTGTGACATCCTCTAGTATTTCCTCCTTTGGACTCCAGAACAAAATGTTCCAAATTTGAACCAATCCCCTTTATACTTCTCAATCCGATATCTTTGAAATATCCTTACCATTTGAACTCCTTGAAGGTAATTTTTCTTGATTTTATTGAGAGTGTTCTTAAGTAACTTCTGTTACCTAAGATGTAATTAACTATAAGGGCTTGCCCTTATAGGAAGCTTTTCCCGAACCCAGCATAATGTAAACCCTGTTTAATTTCTTATAATTAAATAGGGGAACTTGTCGACCAATACATTGGTTTCGTAGATCAAACGGATGTCATAACTTTCTCTAGTTTATTTGATCGAGCCTCACCCTCAATTCTTGTGTTCATCCTTCAGTATAGATACATGATTTGAGGTAAAGCGCTCTTTCATTTAAACTATGAAAATTCTGGGGACAGTTTGACTTCATTTTTTTCAAAACTAAATTTTTTTTAACGTCCTTCCGAAGCAGGCAACGAGATTTCAATTCTGATGACCGACAGCTTCTTACGGGCAAACCCCATACCAAAAATAGTGCCGACATGCATACATGCTTTTCTATACTTTTGTGCACAACTAATTGTACCTACTTTCTTATTTTCACTGCATAAATGAGAGATTTTATTTCCTAATTTATCTTTTTTTGCTTTTCTTTGTAAAATTATATATGAGCAGAGTAGGACAGAAAATAAGTTTGAGGAAGGGAATTTTACAATTTGGTGGCCTAGAAATAATTATATTACTTGGTCCACATTTGATTTTGATATTATGAGGATCTTTGCCAATTGATAAGGGAAGGTGAAAGTTTATTAAGTCAACGTGAAATCTCTCTAATGTTGGAATTGGAGTGTTTAATAATGGGTTGATAATAAAATTTGATCATTCTTTGTCTTGGCATAAAATTGTTAAAAACTTTTAAAAATAGTGTGCCTATATGACAAACTAATTATTCCAGAATGTCTTAAGTCTTAACTGTTAATTCAAATAATAGAACTAACCTAATTTTTACTTAATCTATACTATCACTATGATTCATATAAGGGTTAATTAAAACATTTAATTTATGAAGCACTAGAAAATAAAAATGTTTAAAAATCATGCTCAATCAAATACAATAATTATCTCAGAAAAATAAGAAGAAAAAAAAAGAATATAAAGTAGATATTTACTCCTAAATAAAAGTGGAAGAAAAGAAATGTCTAAGGGAGAAGAAGCTTGAGGTTAAGCATAAGAGTACTCCAGCTTCTAATTCCTAGCTATCTCTTCAAATAAAATGATTTAATTGCTTCCTTAATGAGATTCTAGAACCCTATAAACCTAAAAAATGAGGATAAAACCCATTGCTTGAACAAGAATTATGCACATAAAAACTATTTGGAATAATGAAAAGAATTGTAGTCACACTGGATTTAATGGATTGAGAGAAATTATGTTAAAAAAATAATGATTGAAGAAAGGTAGAAAAAATTATATATTAATGAAAAGTCCAGTAAAGGTGAAAGTCACAAAACCTTCACAAATTCTCACCCTGAATTCTTAAAGAGAAAAGATAACCATAGGATAAAGTCAGAATATAACTCTCCAAAAATCTAAGATCAATGATTGATTAACTTAAGGGCAAGTAATGGACAAGTTTGGGGGATTTGATGAGAATGAAATATGATAAATTTCCAGCCTGTTTACCCTTATTTTTGCATATTTTATGATGTTACTATGCATGAGGAAGGTATTTTTGTCCTTTTTTAGCTAGTTACATGTTTGATGCTATTTAGGAATAGAAAAGGACTAATTAAAGTGAATAATGTAAAGTTGTGAGCCAGCGCACTCACGCTGTCATCCTAGTACACCTATGCCCACAAGACATTGCACTCACTCTAGCATCTATTAGGGTGAAAGAGCGCGTTCCTACTTCATGGTGGACCCACACCCAACAATTAATCATCTTGCGTGCCTACGCACCCGGACTTAGTCGCTAAATCAAATTTAAAATACTCTTTGTTGCCTTTACCAAGCTTCCCCTTTATTTATGCTCATTGGGATGGTTCTAGAACCTCTTGGGTAACTAGAGGTTGAAGCTAGAGAGATATTTGGATGAGAGAGAATTCTCCCTTATTATTTTCTTCCTCTCCTTAGGTTGAGACCTTAAGGATTATTTTTCTTCTTTTTTTCCCTCTTTTTTTTTTGTTAAACTTGAAAGTTTCTTATATGGGGGAGAGAGATCTTCTACTATGAGAACAAAATATTATTTTAATTTTTACATTTTTTTGTTTGTTGCAGTAATAATATGCATGAATTTTCTATTCTTTGGTTCTCTTTATTATGTGAGGTTAGTTCTCTTTCATGTCTTTATGATATAAGGGTAGCGGTTTTTTTTTTAAGATGACTTCCATGTAACATTTTTTGAGCTTTCATATATTTATGTTGTTTGTTAACCTTCTAGATTTCATTCACCCCTAATATGACTAATTAAGATGTTAAAATCTTTTATGATCTATGACTTCTTCCTATCACATGGTGGAATGAATAAGCTAATCACAAAATCATAGTAAAATAGACATATTCTAGTTAGGGTTTTGAAAACTAGATAACAGATCAGAAGAATCCTCGGAAATGCCACGGGGTTAAGAAAAACTTAACTTCTAGAATTTTTTACTCTTTTTTTGACCTATTCATAAGAAAATATTAAAAAAAATAATGAACTAGAATGATACTTAAGTCATAGAGGCGCGTGCCTTTTCTCTTTTGAAGAAAACCAAGTGTCTTTTTGCATTTCTTTTTTTGTTTTTTTAAAATTGTATTTAGATCTATTTGTTGTTAGAATTTTTAAGAAATAAAATCTTTGTTTTGATTACACCAAGCTAGGTTTATAAAGTTAATAAACTAGAGTTTTTTCTATCAAAATAAATGTTAAAGTTTCCTCGTGGGATTGATATGCAAACTTTGATACCACATATTGCTTGACATGTAAAATTTTGTGTTTGATCAACTTGCTTTGTGACAACTTTTTGACCATCAGGTGCGTGATAGGCTAAACTGAGAGGAGGTTCAACAAGAGACTTACCTTAACTCAGGATTACTAACTTAAAGGATTAACCCACAAAAGTAACCTTGATTAACTTGGGACCAATCAACCTGGTCACATCATGATTGTGTCACTTGTGACCTGCTCCAACTTATGATGAACCAAAGCCAAGTTTATGGACAGTTTAAATAAAATCAAACAGTTTGGTGAACTCATTATAGTATGTGATGAGTATATTATGTAAAATTAAGATGCACCTCAACTTAGATTTACTAACTCAAAAGATTGACAATCATTACCAGTCCTTAATATGAGTTCAAACAACCTACTCACATTTTGAAGGTGTCATGTGAAGCCTGCTCCAACTTCAAATATACCTGAAGAAGGTTCAAACATGGTTTCTATGTGCGATAGACTAAATTAAAATTTTCATATGTTAAATTCATCATATTTCATATTTACCAGTCTAAAGGATTGACAACCAAAAGCAGCTCAGACTGATCTAAAGTCAATCAAACTATTCAAATCATGAAGGTGACGCATGAGGTGTGTCCAAATTCTGACGAATTAAAAGAAAACTTAATTTGATGTGTGATAAGCTAAACTGATAAGAGACCTATGATATATCTTTGCTCGGGATTACTAGCCTAAATGATTAATCCTCAAAACCAATCTGAGATCAATCAACCTGGTCCCATCACGATGGTTCCATGTGGGGTGTACTCCAACTTTTGACGGACTAAAGCTAAACTTCTGGATAGTTTAAATAAGATAAAAATAAGTTTGGTGAACAACTTATGGTTTGTGAAGATTATAATGAGTAAAAGTATGACATACCTCAACTTATATTTACTAACTCAAAGGATTAGAAATCATAATTGGTCCTTATCTAATATGATTTCAATCAACCAAGTCACATTCTAATGGTGCCACATAAGGCAAGCTCCAACTTCCAATGGATCTGAAAAAGGTTCAAACATGATTTATAGCGTGAGATGGATTAAACTGAAACAGACATGTGTTACATTCATTTCATTTTAGATATATTAGTCCAAAGGATTGACAACCAAAATCAGTCTTGACTGATCTAAAGTTAATTAAACCAGTCTTATCATGATGGCGCTACGTGGGGTCTGCTACAACTCCTGATACATCAAAAGCAAACTTCTTTCGATATGTGATAGACTAAACTGAGAAGAGATCTATGACACATCTCTGTTCATGATAACTAGCCTAAAGGATTGATCATAAAAACTAGCCTCAGCCGATTTAGGATTAATCAACCAGGTCCCATCATGAAGATGCCACAAAGGGCATCCTATAAATTTCAATGGACTTGAAGAAGTGCAAGTTAGATTTATTTTTTCTATTTTTTTATTTTGTAAAAACATTACGTTGAATTTGTTTGATTGATCTTCTTAATTTGATTGACCTAAGCACATTAAGAAAGATGGTACAACGATAAAGTGTTTAAATCTAGATTGAAAGCACAGAGATCACATCTAATTTGAGAACTAATTGAATGGGAAATGCGACCTTAAAGGACATTATGCCAGACCAAAAAGAAATTGATTTGTTTGATGTTTGGTTTGGAAATTTTTGACTTGAAGGTTTAGTTTGAAACTTTGATTATCTTTGTTTTAAATTTATTTCTTTTGTTAATGAGTTTGTGAGCTTTTCTAATTGTATTTGGTATAAGACACTCTGAAAGAAATTACACCTTACTCAAAAATAACCAAAATAGTCAAAAGACAATGTTTTAAAGACCAAAGAGCTTTCTTTCTTTCTTTTTTATTTTTGTTTATGTTTGAAAGTTCTTAATATCTTATTCAATGAGTTCTAGTTGTGTTAGGTATATGGAGGAAAGTATACATTGCCCAACAACCACAATAATCAGAGGATAAAGTCTTAAAGAAAAGTTTGAAAATTTTAATGCTTTATTTTTTATTTTTAAAACAAATAGGCCCATCCACCTGAACTTAAGTGTGCTTGAAAATAATCTTAACCTTACATTATAAAGTAAAACTTGTTGCCATGGGTGAAAATTTTTAGTAAGAATCCTCTGATCATGCCACATCTTCATATTGTTTTTGTAAATTTTAGTACTTTCATAAGATTCATTCCTTATCTCTTCAAACTCATTTAATTGCAATAACATTTTATCACCAGCATCTTTTAAATTTTAATTAAACTCTTTAATAGACCAATATGCTTTATGCTCAAGTTCAACCAGTAAGAAACAAGCTTTCCTAAATATTAGCTTGTATGGGGACACTCCTATAGGAGTTCTTCATGTAGTCCTATAAACCCACAAAGCATAGTCAAGTTTCAATGACCAATCCATTTTTTTTGGGTTCACATATTTTTCTAATATTCTTTTAATTTCATGATTGGATAATTTAGCCAAACCACTTTTCTAAGGATAATAAGCATTAACAATTCTATGATTTATATGATATTTCCTTAATAAATTTTCCATTATTGCATTTCTAAAATGACTTCCCCCATCAGTTATGATTACTCTCGGCATCTCAAATCTACAAAATATGTTTGTTCTTAAAAACCTTGCAACACTTTGAGCATCACATCGAGGTAAAGCAAAAACTTCTATCCATTTGGATACATAGTCTACTGCTAACAATATATATAAATTTCCGAAAGATGGTATAGATGGTCCCATGAAATCTAATCCCCAAACATCAAATATCTCAAGTTCTAACACATAATTAAGGGGCATCTCATTCCTTCTAGAAATATTGCCTACTCGTTGACATCAATCACAAGTTTTGATATAAGCATTAACATCTCTAAAGATTGTAGACCAATAAAATCAAGATTGTAAAATTTTATATGTTATTTTATCAACACCAAAATGTCCCCTAAAATCATAATTATGATATTTTTGGATAATTTCATAAGTTTCTTCTAAAGCCACAAAGCTTCAAATAATTATATCATTTCCTTATTTATATAAAAATGAGTCATCACAAAAATAAGTCTTAGCTTCAAATAGAAATTTATGCTTATGTTGGTATGTCATTCCATAGGTTATGATATCACTAATAAAGAATTCACAATGTCGGCATACCATGGAACACATGACTCATTAACATTGAAAAATTCTTCATCTGGAAAATGTTCATTAATCTCTTTTTCAAAATTGAGTGATTTTTCCAATTCAAGTTTTCTAATTCAAGTCTGGAAAAATAATCAGCAATTTGATTCTCAGCTCCATTCCTATCTACTATTTCAAAGTCAAATTCTTGCAAAACAAGAGCCCATCTTATCAATCTTGGTTTTGAATCCTTCTTTTCCATTAAACACTTAATAACATAATGATCTGTATACAAAGTACATTTATTTCCAACTTAGTAGGATCTAAATTTATCAAAAGTATCTACTACAACTAATAACTCTTTATGAGTTGTGGTATAATTAATTTGAGCTTCATTAAGAGTTCTACTAGCATAGTAGATAACTTTGAAATTCTTATCATTGTTTTGTCCTAAAATAGCTCCATATCGTAATCACCAGCATCACACATCAATTCAAAAGGTTTTCCCCAATCTGATGACACAATAATTGGTGCAATGACTAATTTTTCTTTTAATAATTCAAAATTTTTAGGCACTATTTATCAAATTTAAAAATTACATCTTTTTCAAGTAAATGGCATAGAGGCTTAACAATTTTTTAAAAGTCTTTAATGCATCGCCTGTAGAATTCAGCATGTCCTAAAAAATTTCTTATTTCATTCACACTTGTTGGGTGCGGTAAATTAGTCGTCACTTGAATTTTTGCAGGGTCTACTTCCATACCATTTTCTAAAACTTGATGTCCCAAAACTATTCTTCCTGCTACCATAAATTGACATTTTTCCAAATTAAGGACTAAATTTGTTTCTTCACTACGCTTAAGAACTTTTCATAAGTGTTTAAAACATGATTCAAATGAAGTTCAAAATACTAAAAAATTATCCATAAAAACTTCAATATTTTTTTCAATTAAATCACAAAAATAGTCATCATACATCTTTGAAATGTAGTAGGTGTGCTACTTAAACCAAAGGGCATTCTTCTAAAAGCAAATGTACCATAAGAACTGGTAAAAGTTGTTTTCTCTTGATCTTCAGGAACTATTTGTATTTGGTGATAACCAGTACATCCATCCTGAAAATTAAAGTGTTTATGCCCAGCTAATCTATCCACCATTTGATCTAGAAAGGGTAGTGGAAAATGATCTTTTCTATTGACAAGATTTAATCTTTGCTAATCAATTCATATTCACTATCCCGTGACTTGTCTTGTTGGTATTAACTCATTATGTTCATTTAAAGTGACAGTCACTCCTCCTTTACTAGTAACTGGGTGAATTGGACTATTCCATGCACTATCTGAAATAGGGTAGATAATTCCAGCATCGAACCACTTTAAAATTTCTTTCTTAACAACATCTTTCATAATAAGGTTCAATCTCCTTTGATGCTCAGCCCTGGATTTGCAATTCTCTTTCTTATGAATTCTATGCATACAAGTTGAATGACTGATTCCTTTTATATCAACAATTGTCCATCCAAAGGCTTTGTTATAACTCTTTAGAGTTTTCATCAAATTCTCTTCTTCTTCTGTAGTTAATTTTGAGGAAATTATAACAGGTAATGTAGAGGAATCACCTAAAAAAACATACTTTAAATGTTCAGAAAACAACTTCAACTCAAGCTCAGAAGGTTTTTAAATTGATGGACAAAGAGATGTATCTTTTCTGTTGTGTCCAAAACTTCAAAACTTTCTTGAACNATCTTGGTTTTGAATCCTTCTTTTTCATTAAACACTTAATAACATAATGATCTGTATACAAAGTACATTTATTTCCAACTTAGTAGGATCTAAATTTATCAAAAGCATCTACTACAACTAATAACTCTTTATCAGTTGTGGTGTAATTAATTTGAGCTTCATTAAGAGTTCTACTACCATAATTTTTCTTTTAATAATTCAAAATTTTTGGGCACTATTTAATAAATTTAAAAATTACATCTTTTTCAAGTAAATGGCATAGAGGCTTAACAATTTTTTAAAAGTCTTTAATGCATCGCCTGTAGAATTCAACATGTCCTAAAAAACTTCTTATTTCCTTCACACTTGTTGGGTGCGGTAAATTAGTCATCACTTGAATTTTTGCAGGGTCTACTTCCATACCATTTTTTGAAACTTGATATCCCAAAACTATTCCTCCTGCTACCATAAATTGACATTTTTCCAAATTAAGGACTAAATTTGTTTCTTCAATACACTTAAGAACTTTTCATAAGTGTTCTAAACATGATTCAAATGAAGTTCAAAACACTAAAAAATTATCAATAAAAACTTCAATCTCTTTTTCAATTAAATCACAAAAATAGCATCATACATCTTTGAAATGTAGTAGGTGCGCTACTTAAACCAAAGGGCATTCTTCTAAAAGCAAATGTACCATAAGAACTGGTAAAAGTTGTTTTCTCTTGATCTTAAGGAACTATTTGTATTTGGTGATAACCAGTACATCCATCCTGAAAATAAAAGTGTTTATGCCCAGCTAATCTATCCACCATTTGATCTAGAAAGGGTAGTGAAAAATGATCTTTTCTATTGATAAGATTTAATCTTTGCTAATCAATGCATATTCACTATCCCGTGACTTGTCTTGTTGGTATTAACTCATTATGTTCATTTAAAGTCACAGTCACTCCTTCTTTATTAGTAACTGGGTGAATTGGACTATCCCATGCACTATCTGAAATAGGGTAGATAATTCCGGCATCAAACCACTTTAGAATTTCTTTCTTAACAACATCTTTCATAATAGGGTTCAATCTCCTTTGAAGCTCAGCCCTGGGTTTGCAATTCTCTTTCGTATGAATTCTATGCATACAAATTGAATGACTGATTCCTTTTATATCAGCAATTGTCCATCCAAAGGCATTGTTATAACTCTTTAGAGTTTTCATCAAACTCTCTTCTTCTTCTGTAGTTAATTTTGAGGAAATTATAGCAGGTAATGTAGAGGAATCACCTAAAAAAACATACTTTAAATGTTCAGGAAACAACTTCAACTCAAGCTCAGAAGGTTTTTAAATTGATGGACAAAGAGATGTATCTTTTCTGTTGTGTCCAAAACTTCAAAACTTTCTTGAACATAATTTGAATCTTCCTTATATAAATCTTCATATTGATCTAATTTCTCTTTCTGTTCATGTTCCAATTCATTAATTTCAAATTTCTCTTCATAAGTTATTTTGAAATGACATTCACTTAAATATCTTATCACATCCATTCTATAACATTCATCATCTTTACCTTTTACAGGGTATTTCATTGATTTGGAAATATCAAATGTAACAGTTTGATCATTGAAGTGCATTATTAATTCTCCTTTTTGCACATGTATCATTGCTCTTCCTGTGGCTAGGAAAGGTCTCCCCAAAATGATAGGTATCTCCTTATCTTCCTCCATATACAACAAAATAAAATCAACTGAAAAGATAAATTGATCAACATTCACTAGGACATCTTCTATAACTCCTTTAGGATATATTTTTGAATGATCTGCTAGTTGCAGATTTACAGCAGTAGGGGATATTTCTTGTAATCCCAATCTTTTAAATATTGATAATGACATAAGGTTGATTCTTGCTCCTAAATCACATAAAGCTTTCTCATAAAATCTATCTCCAATTACAGATAGAATTGTAAAGCCACCAAGATCTTTAAGCGTTTCAGGAAGCCTTTTCTGAATTATAGCACTACACTTCTCAATGAGTGCAACTGTCTCATTATCTTCAAACTTCCTTTTCTTGTTAAGAATGTCCTTCATAAACTTTACATAGCTTAACATTTGTTCTAGAGCTTCAAAAAATAGAATATTAATTGTAAGCTTTATAAAAATTTCCAGAATATTTGAAAATTGCTTATCAAACTTTTGTTGTTGAAGCCTCTGAGGAAATGGAGGTGGTGATTTTTTCAAATCCACTTTAAGTGGAGAAAAAGGTTCCTCTAAACCTTTCAAAGTGTCCTCTTTTGGTTCTTCAATATCTTCTCTCTCTACTTCATTCTTTATTTATTTTGGTCTTGCGGATTTACTTCTGTATTAATAGGAATTGTTCATTGGGATTTGTAACTTAATGAATTTGATATTTGTTCCAATTAATTCTCAATATTTCTAATTGTATCACATTGACTTTGTAATTGATTTCCCATTTGTAACACCACTTCTTCTATAGACAACTTCTTCTCCTTAAATTGTGGATTACTACTGAAACTTGGAGGATAAGTAGGTATATAATGATTATTTCCTTGATTTTTGCAGTTTTCCAATGGGTTTACTTAGTTGTACCCTATTGTGATTACTACTATTTGAATTATTGTTCCAGTTAAAGTTATGACAATTTTTCCAACCTGGATTATAATAATTTGAATATGGGTTATTTTTATGATTATTTATGACATTCAAAGTCTCTAATGATATATATATATATATATAGGAGATGGTGGCGGCTAAAGCTCTGCTAGGGTTTTTAGGGAAACGACAGTTCTCTGGTTCTATTGGTTCTGCTGGTGGTGTGTGGAGAGCAGGAGGGGAATTCAAGGAGATTACTTGCTGCCTAGTCTTTACTTGGGAGGTAACTCCAGGTGTTTTCTTTTTCCTGGGCTCAAAGGTTTTTCAAATAGTTACTGTTACATTGGAGTTTGAGGTAGTGCCACTCTGCCTTAGCACTGGTGCTACCAAAAATGGCACTTCCTATTGACATAGAAATGAATGCACAATGGATAAGGCCCACTTACGCTGGGGTGGTTGGAAAAGCTAATGACATGCTTCAAGACCCAGACAAACTTGTGTTCCCACAAGCCTTTCATGAAGCTGCTGCTGGAAAAGGTTCCTACCCTTGCATTCATCCAGTGGGATTAAGGATGGAGAGCTTGCAGTTTTATTTTCTAGACAAGAAATTACGGATCTTAACAGGGAAGTACATTTCACCTTATTGGGAAGTTTAGCTTAGGTCATCCTCAAATGGAGCTGGTTAGGAACTACTTTGACTCACTACACTTTATTGGAGTTTTGAAGATTGGCTTACTTGATGGGAGACACCTCCTTATATAACTTACCACAGAGGAAGATTATGCTAGGGTGTTTGCCAAACAATCCATAACGATTGCTGGAGCATTTATGAAAATACTAAAATGGAATCCTGACTTTGACCCCAGCAAGGAGCCACTTGTGGTCCCCATTTAGTTTAAATTGTCAGGACTCCCTCTTTACTTGTTCAATTTGAATACCCTTTTTAATATTAAATGTGTAATTGGTGCCCCTTTAAAGGTGGATGCCCCTACGTACAATAAAGTTAGACCTGCACTAGCAAGAATACTAATTAAGAGGAACATAACTCTTCCAAAGATGAAAAGAGAGTGGATTGGAGAAGAGATTGAAGGCTTTTGGTAGGATGTAGTAATGGAGCAAAAACCTTACTACTGCCAACACTGTAAGATGTTTGACCATACTATAGACAAGTGCTACACACTACACCCCCCTAAAAGGAACCCAAAAAATTCTTCCAAAGAACCCATCCCTCAAAATTCAGAGAAGTTTCCAATCACTCCTTCAGAAGGCAGGAATGTCTTGAATTTTGAAGGACAGGATGTACAACATCCCACTACAGTTGAGATATCTAACTCCAATCTTAATCACCAGAATCTACAACTTGAACCACCTATGAGAATACAAATTACTGCTCCACTAACATATTTTACAGCAGAAGAGGGGGTAAATGTTGTTTCCCTTTCTCATCTTGCTGATGATAGAGAGGGCAGCATGACTTCTCCTGCCCAGGCCACTAGATCAGTGCATGATAAGGTGAATTTGGAGTCCACCAAACCATCATCTGAAAAGTTGCAAGAGATGAATCAGTTAACGGAAATAGACTGGAAAATTCAAAAGGAAAAGAAGAAAAGGAAATCAAAGCTAGAGGAAATGAAGAAAATGGAAGATCTTGCTACAAACACCATTGAAAGCTCCCAAGCTTCTCATAAGAAATCCAACATCCAAAAAACAAGGGGAGAGACCAGATCCAGATCACAACCCTCCCTCCATCCTCCCCACCAACATGATTAACTTGTTATGCATGAAGATAAGGGGGATTGCTCACCCCCTTCCTTAAAAAAGACTAAAATATTTAAATAAGAAGCAAAAATTCTGGTGTATGGCTATTTTGGAACATATGGTTCATCACAATCCTCAAAAATATCTTAAAGCTTTCTTATCTTTTCCTTATTTACTAACTTGAATAACAAAATCTGGGTCTTACACAAAACTGAAATGGGATGCACTATTCAACTAAACCAATCCCAACTTATGCATCTCACATTCAGCATGGCTGGCATGGCAGGTAGTGCTAGTTTTGTATATGTAGGCTGCTCCAAGTCAGCTAGACAAGAACTGTGGCAACAATTACATAGTATCAAGCTTCAAACAAAAAATGCTTGGTTAGTGGGGGATATTTCAATTTCCTGGCATCTCCTGCAGACCACTATTGCTCATCTCAGCCTTGCTGGATCTAACCACAAACCTATGTTGCTAACAATATTTACTTCCAAACATAATTCCAGGCATCCCTTTAGGTACTTGAATGTTTGTTCCAACCACAAGGATTTCATATAGACTGTTAAAAAGCACTGGAGGGATGTTGAACATCCCAACCCATTAATAAAATTATGGAGACTACAGAAAAAGTGGAAAAAGGCATTAAGCCATTGAAATTGGAGTACTTTTCGTAACCTTCTGAATGGGGTGTAGCAGGTTGAGATGGAACTGAAGAAATTAGAGAAGCTAATGAGAAGCTCCTATATGCAGTGGATTGGCAGGAAAAATTTCTAAAACAAAAGGCTGCTAAAATCAAATTCATTGATGGGGACAGAAACAACAAGTTCTACCATGCTTGCATCAAATACCGAAGAAAGTGCAATACAATCCTCTCAATCAAAGACAACCAAGGAAACTACACCAGAGATGATGTTGGGCTTGTTGACAGTGTTGTAGCTTATTTCTAACAACTTATGCAGTGTAATCACATTTGATCCAAATTTGTTCAGCTCTGATCACCAATTCACTGCTGGATTGAACCTTGCTGAGGCTCCAGATGAGGAGGAAATTAAATTTACTCTATCTTCCATTGATAGTGCTAAATATGTAGGTCATGATGGGTTTACTGCTGACTTTTATAAAAAGGCTTGGGAGATAATAGAAGAGGAGGTTATTAAGGCCATACAGTAGTTTTTCCAAGGCCATGAATTACCAAATTATTTAAGTTCAGCCACCATTGTGTTTATCCCCAAATCTTCCATTAAATAAAAGTGGAATCACTTCAGAACTATAAGCCTAACCAATGTGATCAACAAGATTATCAGTAAAATCTTGGTGAACATACTTCAACCTTTACTGTACCACCTGGTCAACCCAAAGCAAGCTGCCTTTGTGAAGGGGAGAAGTATTAGCGATATTGTATTACTCGCCCAAGAGTTGTTGTTGGATTTAGAGAGACCTTGCAGGGAGAAATATGATACATAAACTGGACATAAAAAAGGGTTATGATATGGTTAATTGGGAGTTTATCATGGAGATTCTGAGGACAAGGGGTTTCTCTACAAATTCTTGTCAGATCATCAAAAGATGGCTGGAAGGCAATGTAAACTCTGTGTTTATTAATGGGAATGCTCATGGTTATCCCCAGGCTACTAGGGGTTTGAAACAAGGAGACCCCCTCTCCCCAACTATATTTATACTTGCACTAGATTACTTGTTTAAATTGATTGATACATCTTGCCAAAGAAACAACATGTACCTCAACAAAGCCAAATTGGATATAAGTCATTTGATTTATGCAGATGATATCATCATCTTCTCCAGAGCTAATAAGGCAGCTGCAAAGAAACTTTATTATTGCTTACAAGAATTTCAACACATATCAGGTCTTAAGGTAACAAAGATAAATTCGAAGTTCTTTTCAACAAAAAAAGCCTTCACATCCTGCAGACAGTGGATTCTTGACCTTACTGGATTCATCTCCATGACTACTCCTTTTAAATACATAGGGGCTTATTTACAAAGGGTAAGAACCAAACTGATACAATTTGATGTAATAGTTGACAAAATTAGCTCCACACTTCAATGTTGGACTAACTCTTTCCTCTCCAATTGGGGCAGAATAAATCTACTGAAGAGCATTCTCACCACCTTCCCAATGTACTTACTTCAGGTGGCTGTGATGAAAAGAAGTACCCAGCTGTTGTTGGAGAGAGCTTTTAATAGATTTTTTTTGGACTGGACAAAGAATGCAGATGGTTTGGGCAAGTTGGCAGAAGATGGCTAGACCCTTGCTAGCTGGAGGGTTGGGATTCAAGGGACTTCAGCAATTATAAGAAACTGGCATGTGGGGGTTGTGGCTTAAATTCAAACAAAAAGATAATATTTGGGCATAATTTATGTATGTCAAATATTGTAGAACTGAGCATCCTTATCTTTTTTCAAGAAAGCAGGGAGACTTTAGAGTTTAGAACCATATGTTTAAGGTGAGAGAAACTGCTGAACAACTCTACCTATGGGAAATGGGTCCAGGTGATATTAGCTTCTGACTTGATAATTGGTGCCCAAGGGATTTCCTGGAACCGATGGATGACATGCTTGACAACAATCTTTTGGTGAAAGACTGCTGGACTCAGCATCCTTTTCGCTTTCTAAAAAATTTTTTTTTCTTTTTTTATTTTGCTTCCATGAGAACGACATCAAAAACTTGATCCCAACTTTTTATATAGATGTAAAACTGCGATGTATGTGATTATATGTTTAATTTTCTTAATAGTTATTCTTAATTTGCATCAAAGTCAAAAACTTTGATCCAAAGAAAAGCTAAGTTTTTCATTATAAAACAAATAAGAATACAGTTATACTATTTAAATATGGGATACTACGCAAGTATATGTATTGTTATCAAGTAATATGAGACATTTTGATTAAGCCCCGAATATTGAACCCACAGGGAAGACTAACAATATGCACTTAAGAAAAACCAAAAAATTTAGATGACAAAATCCTACTTAGCAAAATATTTGTACTTAAACTTAAAATGTTATAATAAGAATGAAAATTTGATCCTTTTTGTAATTTTTGTTTTATGACAATGAAGTAAGCAATTAACTAACTTAACTGAATATTTTCAAGATGAAGGCTATATAAGTAAGAGATCTTTTTCCTTATCATGAATCAATAATAAGTATAAAAATTCTGTTGTGGAAGTATGTTAAATGTGTTGTGTCAAATATAAAGAATATTGGCCAATATATAGTTTGAATAATCTTGAAGACCGGTTAGGTAGGGAAGATACTAGCTCTCACTCTTGAGTTCCCTCTTCTCCCTCCACCTAGGGGCTAACATCTCGTATCAAAAACTAAAATTATAAATCAAATTAGGGGCTTTAGCATGTCACTCTAAATTCCCTAATTATACACCCTTGGAAAATTTATTTCTCTATTTATTTGCACTCAACCCCATGAACTACATTCTCATTTATGAAATCATTATGTGATTCTAACCATCTGTTGATTGAGATAATACCATCTCGGATCTTACATGTTCTCACAACAGGTATTAACATCTTAATTGGCCAAATCAATAAGTAAATGAAGTACAAGTTTTCAAATCAGCACAACTTCTTCCAACATTGAAGTCTAATACTTCTCACTTCCTTTAAACACTTAATTACTTATCATTTTGAGGAAAAAAATAAAGAAAACTACTCAGAATCCATCGAGAAAAACAACCACACATGATTTTAAGAGTAGAAATCTTGCACACAAATAAGAAATCTAGATTAAAACCAAGTGTGGTCACGAAGATAATCACTTATCTCAAATCCTCTCCAGCAAATGTATTGAAGTTCCTTTTAATTCTCTTCCTTCACTCACAATACAAACTACCACTCAAAATAAAAAGAAAGTGGCTGGCGTCGGCAGCTGCGGTGGGCGGCAGTGGCGGCGGTTTCTTGGATGGATGATGGCTGTAAAATCTGATGGATGGTTGTCCTTTTCTCTTGATGATCTAAGACTTCTTTAATAAAAATCAAAAAAGTGTCTTGGTATCCCTTCAAAATGCGTCTCTCTTCAATGAATCTTCTAGAAGTTGCCTCCTCAAAAGCCAATTGAATGAATTTTCATGTCCATGGGATATTTCTCACATTTTTACCAAGGGTTGCTTGAAACATGAGGGAATTCGGGCATTCGACAGTGGAACTTGAACTATGCATACATTACTATGAAATACATATAAAATAAAATAAAATAAAAACACGCAAATAAGAAATTAATATATATAAACAACGCTACAATATTCTTATAATAAATCATAAAGCTTAAATAAGATTTTGTAAAAATAGAAATTTTTGCTTTCTAAAAACTTTTTTTTTCTTTTTTAATTTTTCTTGCCTGACAATTGCGTCAAAAACTTGATCTCAACTTTTTATATAGATGTAAAATTGCGATGTATGTGATTATATGTTTAATTTCTTTAATAGTTATTCTTAATTTGCATCAAAGTCAAAAACTTTGATACAAAGAAAAAGCTAAGGTTTCCACTATGAAACAAATAAGAATACAGTTATACTATTTAAATATGGGATACTACGCAAGTATATGTATTGTTATCAAGTAATATAAGACATTTTGATTAAACCTCGAATATTGAACCCACAGAGAAGACTAACAATATGCACTTAAGAAAAACTAGAAATTTTAGATGACAAAATCCTACTTAGCAAAATATTCTTACTTAAACTTAAGAAGTTATAATAAGAATGAAAATTTGATCCTTTTTGTAATTTTTGTTTTATGAAAATGAAGTAAGCAACTAACTAACTTAACTAAATATTTGCAAGATGAAGGCTATATAAGTAAAATATCTTTTTCCTTATCATGAATCAATAATAAGTATAAAAATTCTGTCGTGGAAGTATGTTAAATGTGTTGTGTTAAATGTGCTGTGTCAAATATAAAGAATATTGACCAATATATAGTTTGAATAATCTTGAAGACCAGTTAGGTAGGGAAAATACTAGCTCTCACTCTTGAGTTCCCTCTTCTCCCTCCACTTTGGGGCTAACATCTCATATCAAAAACTAAAATTATAAATCAAATTAGGGGCTTTAGTCGGTCACTCTAAATTCCTCTAATTATACACCCTTGAAAATTTTATTTATCTATTTATTTGCACTCAATCCCATGAACTAAATTCTCATTCATGAAATCAATATGTGATTCTAACCATCTGTTGACTGAGATAATACCATCTCGGATCTTACATGTTCTCATAACAGGTATTAACATCTTAATTGACCAAATCAGTAAGTAAATGAAGTACAAGGTTTCAAATCAACACAACTTCTTCCAACATTGAAGTCTAATACTTCACAGAACTTCCTTTAAACACTTATTTACTTATCATTTTAAGAAAAAAGATAAGGAAAACTACTCAGAATCCATGGAGAAAAACAACAACACATGATTTTAAAAGTAGAGATCTTGCACACAAATAAGAAATCTAGATTAAAACCAAGTGTGGTCACAAAGATAATCACTTATCACAAATCCTCTCCAACAAATGTATTGAAGTTCCTTTTAATTCTCTTCCTTCACTCACAATACAAACTATCACTCAAAATAAAAAGAAAGTGGTCGGCATCGGCAGCTGCGATGGGCGACGGTGGCGGCGGTTTCTTGCATGGATGTTGGCTGTAAAATCTGATGGGTGGTTGGCCTTTTCTCTTGATAATCTAAAAATTCTTTAATAAAAATCCAAAAAAGTGTCTTGGTATCCATTAAAAAAGTGTCTCCATTCAATGAATCTTCTAGAAGTTGCCTCCTCAAAAGCCAATTGAATGAATTTTCGTGTCCATGGGATATTTCCCACGTTTTTACCAATGGTTGCTTGAAACACCTCTTCAAAAATTCATATAGATTCAATGAATCAACAAATAACTACTTCTAGCGCTTAAGCGTGGGGTGCCTGACGCTTAGCGCACCGTTCTTTTTTGCACATTTCTTCATTTTTGCTCCAAATTTGACCCTTTTTAACTCCCTTTAGCATTTTTCATCCATTTGATTGTACCTGAGAGAAAAACACCCAAATATCTTTCATTAAAACACAATATCTCAAAAAATAGGTATAAAAATGTTTATAAAAATATCATATCTTTTAGGTGTATCACCTCCCAAACTTGAATTTTTCACACCTTCTTCTTCTGCCAGGACCTGGAAGATTGAGCTGGTCACCTGAACTTCAGCTAGCTCAATCTGGTGAATCTTCTCTTTGGCCTGAAAGGTCACCATATATGTATAAAGGACCACCAACTCCTTAAGATTTAGTATGTCAATCTCCCTCTTAAGGTCATCCTCTTGAGCAATGAGTCAGCTGTTTTGTCCATACAATCGGGCAACAACCCATGAGAATCCGACCAACCATCAGTATCCTTATTGAGGTCCTCTGAAGTCAACAGATGGTCAGATGCACCTCTAGCCGGAGCTAAATCTAAAGTTTGTGTGGTTGCTTCGAGAGCAGGTGGTTGGTCGACTTTTGTGGTCAGGGAATCGATGATATGCACAGTTTCATATGCAAAATCAATCAAATTTCAGGAAAGAGATAAAGAGTAAATTAATCGTTCAAGAAAGAAATTTCCATACCTATCAGTCTCTCTATCTCTAATGTTCAAAGACTCTAATCAGTAGGAGGTAAGAAGCCTATCTGGTTGGCCTCACCAATCGAAAAAGAAAGAGCTACACCTTCTTGTGCCTAGCCTTGTGTTGCCACGACTGCCTACACCTGTGACAGTGTAGGCTGATGAACCATCCTTTGGCAGATCGAGTTTGTAGCCAAGACCGTTGCACCGGTGGTATGCACCTCTATTCTGCCCCTAGCTCAAGGGGTGGCAAAGAATCGCTTGACTTGGTTGTATCTGTTACTCTTTATTTTCGCATCATCGTTTGCTTGACCAGCTTGATCCCCTTTGGCTTGATCCCTTCTCTCTACCTCTTTGAGCCGATTGATCGTTCTTCACCTTCCATCCTCATTTCTAATGACAGGCTCTCATCCACAGGCTTTTTCTTTGGAGTCAGTCAACTACTTTTGGGCTTCTTCTTTTTCTCACCTAGAGGATGGCAAATTTTTTCTGTCGAATGCCCGAATTCCCTCATGGTTTTCTTTCCACTCGCCATCTCAACTCTCTACTAGAAATTGAATGAAAGGTTGAAAATCCAAACATGATAATAGAAAAAAGCATATCATACCCAATTTATAGGGAAGACAAACTTGAGAATTCACCGAGTTCAATGACCAGAAGTACTTATTACAAAATAAATAAGTCAATATATGCATTTAATTCTCTTATTCTTAT
>NEWO01000614.1:82689-93050 GCA_003013225.1 Phalaenopsis aphrodite | reverse complement strand
TATTATCTAGTTATGTTCATGATTTATTTATTTATATATATATATATATATATATATATATATATATATATATATATATATATATCAGTTGGTTGGGCATCTGATTGTCAGTTGTAAGTCCCCTCTAATATGGGATTTGATTCCCCCCAAGTGTAGGGTGTGGTATCAAGAGAGAATTACAACAAAACGATTCCAATTTCTTGTAATATATTTCTCACCCAGATTCACATCAAGAGACTTTACGTGGAAAGAGACAATCATTATATATATATATATATATCAGTTGGTTGGGCATCTGATTGTCAGTTGTAAGTCCCCTCTAATATGGGATTTGATTCCCCCCAAGTGTAGGGTGTGGTATCAAGAGAGAATTACAACAAAACGATTCCAATTTCTTGTAATATATTTCTCACCCAGATTCACATCAAGAGACTTTACGTGGAAAGAGACAATCATATTCCGAAACATACATTAAATAAAACGACGATGAAGCAAATTCAGCAATGGCAGATTGCTTTCAGAAACAATACAGAATCTGTTCAAATCGAATCAGTGTACATACTGAGGATCCAACCCTTTATCAACTCTTAAACATTTTTTTTTCTATGTATTTACAGCAATAAGAGCGATTCAGATTTTTGTCCTCCAAATATTTGGAGTAAAGAAGAGAAATTCTTCATTTGCAGAATGAATGCAAGCATTTTTTGTCATCAATCCTCCACTATATTGGGTCCTCTGTATTTTGCTCCAACGACGAGCAATTCCTCCGGCTGCCCGGCTCTCTCTTGGAGCCAACTGTATCCCTCACCTTCACCAAGATCTAGCCCCGACTCACCTGATATTGAAAGTCATTCATTGTTAGAAAGTGCAATTTATTAACTTACAAATGCATATATACCAACTAAATCTTTCATATCACATAAGAAATACAAGCATTTTAACTTTTAAAAAGTGAAATATAACTTTTCATGCATAGATAAGATGGCGCATATAAAAAAATTGAGAGGAACGTACGTAAATCTCCCTCTTCTTAATGAAAACATACTATGTATAATATTAATTGCATTTTGTATGTAAATATTCCTTTGTTTTAATGAAAACATACTATGTATAATATTAATTGCATTTTCTATGTAAATATTCCTTTGTTTTAATGAAAACATACTATGTATCATATTAATTGCATTATAAAATCATATCTCTGAATCATTTTCACTCAGGGTCCGTTTGGGGCAGCTTGTGCGTTTCAGGAAGCGCGGTCAGTGGGCCGGCCGCAGGGGTCGACCCGTGGTTTGCGTTTAATATAAAACTCAAACGCAGTTTCGGATAAGCTGGCGAAAAGCACGAACCAAACGGTACGACGGCGTTTTTAAAAAGCCGCCCGCACTTATAAGCTGCCCCAAACGGACCCTCAATTATCAACTACCTTTGGGTGACAAAGGAGTACTCAAAGGGTGTGGTCGCTGAAGCTATTTGTAAAATTGCTATAAAACTATTGCGGGAAAAATAGAACTTCTAAAATTATTGAAAGTATTATGTTTTTTTCTTGAAAAAGTCTGGCATTAACTTCACTAGAAGCACAATATTTTAATAAATTGATTATATAAAGCTATTTCTCAAAATAGAAATATTTGAAAATCAATAAAAAAAACTTGAAGTTCAATAGGACTATAATAACCTTTTGAAAAACAACTTTTTGATGTTAATTATTTTCAATTTTTAGGATTATTTTGATAGAAAATAACTGAAAAAAATAAAATAAAATAAAAAGGCTTTCTAGGAAGATATTGTGCAGAAATGCTCTCCATTGAACTATTTTGAGGTGTTAATTTCTTTTCAATGAAATGTTCTCTCTAATTTACAAAAAAAAAACACAAATTTGCACCTCTACCAATAATTTTACCCCATCTCCATCCCCAATTTGCTTCATACCAATTTTAAATCACTTGGGCCAGTTTTCATTGCCTTAAAATCATGCTCTTTTCCATTAACAATGCCATGATTCATTTCATGAAATTCACACATCCACTATTAATGCTTTCTTCATAACAAATAAAAATAGCAAACACAGTCGCAGGAGCTACAGGAAGATTGAAATACTATATTAGGCCATTATGAAAAAGTACAGAATGTTGAAAGCAACATCAATCAACATCCTACTACCATAACCTTTATATATAAGCTGGTGCTGTCTATAGGGACAAGCAGCTTCACCCATTATTTACTGAAAAGATAACTTAAAAAGGTGTTTTGAAAAAATGATTTACATATCTAACACCCAAAATTCATTTTTTAAGAACATGCTACTTTGCCAATGAATGAGAATGTCCATTTCACTTTTTAAAAATTAAAACCATGGTATTTTTAATGTGATATGAAAGATTTGGGTGGTAAATGTAAAAAAGTAAATTTTAAGTATGAGATATGTAAATACATAGGAATTAGATGGTGCATATGTGAATGCCTCTTTTTGAAAAGGTTAGGCCACCTCCTGAAATAGTCTGTCTATAAAAAATGTTGAACAACAGCAAAAAGGGACCAATATCGCAACTTTAAACCCAAGGAGAACTATACCAAGCCCTCTCATGCCAATAAAAAACTCGGCCACATTTCATGTGATACAAACAGATTTCTAGAAAGAAACTAACATTTCCTTTTCCTGCAAAGAAGCATAAAGAAGAAGTGGCATTTACATGCCATCACCCGATTCCTATGTATTTACATATCTAGCAACTATACTTTACTTCTTTACATTTGTACCACCCAAATATTTCGTATTACATTAAAAATGCCACCATTTTAGCTTTTAAAAGTTGAAATACAAGTTTTCAAGCATAGGGTATCCATGTAAAAATTGAAGTTTGGTGTTAGATGTATAACAAATAGGTATTGAGTGGTAAGTACGTAAATCATCAAATAAAAGAAATACCTGCATATTTCGCATAAGCATGAGCATAATAATATGTGCAGTTCCGTTCAGGATCAGAGTATGGAGGACCGAGCACATCAAGCACTACACACGCGGTCTTAGCAGTAAAGCAATGCATGTTGCCTCCAGAAGATGGGTAAAGAATGGAAGTCTCACATGGAGCAGTAAACACATCATCAGTCTTCACTTTCGCCAGCCTCTCGCCTGATGGCAAATCCACTGCAAAGGAAACAAATTTCACTGATTAATATAGCATTCAAAAACTGTTAAAAGAATTAAACTAAATTCAGAAGTTATTACCATGAGAAGGTTCATGGGAATCTTGGGAAACCACAACCCAGTCATAGGATTTGATGTGCATGGAGCCAAGCAATAGTTTACTGAAGACTGTCATTCCTGGGTGATTATGTAAAGGAAGAACGGCAGAAGGGGGCAAACAGAAAATACCAATCTGCAATGAAGAACACAAAAGTTCAGAACACTGTATTACTGACGAGGAAATTTACACAAAGTAATTGAAGTAAATGTATCCTACCGAGAATTCAGGACACTCGTAAACATGGAGGTATGTTATGGGCGGAGGTCTGCCATTTTCGATGCTTTTAAAATATGGAAGCTTTGGGGATAGACCAACATCTGCTGGTTTCATACTATCTGCAGCATACATGACGAGATTAATAAAAATAAAATGCGAAATTTGGATTAAAAAAACAATTTTTAAAAGTTGCAGGGGGTACTATGCAGTACATTTCACTATGAACAAAAGAAGCTGTTTTAATTATGAAGGCGCACTCAAAATCCAGGAATAAAGAGCCTCAAACAATCCCATGTAATATAAGAAAAAGTAATCAGAAAGCCAAGTCGAGAGCAAAAAATTTAAGAATTTAAGTCATTCTATCCCATTGAAGATTACAAATTGAAAATTGAAAATTCTAAGAGCTTGAAACATCCCTTGTTTCAATATCTAATCATCCATTGAAGCCCTCATAAGGAAAAAAACAATTTTTTTTTTTTAAAAGAAAACAGTACCGAGAATGGATCGAATACGGGCTACATCTTCCGGGGGCGGAACAAACCCAGCTGTTCCCTCGGCGAACACAGCTTTACACGTATCAAACAGCCGCTGCACCACAGACGGCATACAATCGGGCCTCCTCTGCCTCCGCTTACCTTTCTTCGATGGCAGACTGTTCTTCTTCGCAACCAATTGTGCGCCGGAGCTTTTGCGAAGAAACTCGTCCTCCAGTCTCATCGAGAAGCGAGACCACGAAAGGAAAGCGAGCAAGGCCCGGCAGGGATTCGGTCCTCTTGAGTTCGAAAAAGATAGAAAGATGGAATTTTGATGAAATGATGGAAATGATGGCAGAATTCTTTTACAAGATATGAAGAAGGAATACGAAAAGTAAATCTACAGAATCTGTGCCATTTGAAAAAAAACAGGTAGAAGAATTTGGGCGTTGGGAAGATATGTTTTTCATTCTCGTTGAGATTGATGGATATTTTGGGGTATATGAGGGGCGAGGGGTTTGAATATGGACGCAAAAACCATTATATTGGTTGACAAAACCAGGGGCCATGAGGAGAAGGGCGGCAGACTGCAGTTTCCTGTGGGCTGTTCAAACTGCCTTTTAGATTATTCATCCCAATATAAAACCGTTCTCCTCCATCCCGTGTGGAGAAAAATGTGAAAAAGGGGAATTTTTTGAAGTTCTGCTCCGTATTAAAGAAAAGTGAGGTTTACTTTATGTTTTATAGTCATAAATCCTACGTGTCAAAATATTATACATATATATATATATTTTTTTTTAAATAAAAGTACCGATCATTGTCCATATTAAAAAATATTTTCTTTGGCAAAATGAGCACTTCAATTGAACGCTTTAAACGTTGGCAATTTATTTTCAACCAACATGTTATACATTTACATTAATAAAAATAATTATATAATTTATGGAAAAAAATATTTTAAATGTATTTTGAGCTCAGTTTATGATCTAGTTTATAATCTAGCTTTAGAGTTTTCTAGAGGCTCTATTTTATATATATTTTGGCCGAACCAAAGCCAAAATATAACTTCTAATATATCTTCACCTATTGTGGTTTCATACATTTGACTTTAAATCCTTAGTCTGTGGCTGAGTTGATTAAAGTCAAGTAAAGCCCAAACTGAGTCCTTATAGGATTGAAAATGTCTCAAGCAACCATTTAATCCTAGAAACTTAAATCTTTTATGCATTGTGCAGTTCCCCTTCCCAACCCCTTTCTTTGGTTCATAAAAGAGCATATTGGGTATCACGTTACCTTGGGCCAAGATAGGGTTATCCCTTAAAAGAAAAGATCAAATGAAAAGACCACCAACTGAAATTTAAAATATACATTAAAATCCAAATCGAAAAAAATTAAAAGCTAAAATTTCAAAAATCAAAACCAACAAAAATTAAACACATTAAAATCAATTTAAAAAAAAGATCAAGTTCAATAAAACCAATTTCAATTAAATTCAATAAAATAAATTTCATTAAAAACTAAATCTATTAAAATCTACCTTAACCAAAATTAAATTAATTAAGATTAATTCCAACAAATGATAAATCTATTAAAAATAAATATAACAAAAATTAAACTCAATCAAGCCAACTTATTAAGATCTATTAAAATCAACCTATCAAAATTAACCTCACCAAAGTAAAACAACCAACCATATATTTTAAGATCAACCTCAAACCAATTCAACTAAATTCACCAAAATAAGCCTTAATTCACTAAAATCAAATACACTATAAGCAAAAAAAAAAAAAAAAATCAAGGATAAAAAACTTCATCAAATGCAAAAAAAAATAATTTAAAAATTCAACCCTCATTAAATTTTCAAACTAAAGCCAACATAATGAAAAGGCCACCCAACTGAGTCTAACATACAAAATTCAAATCTTTGAAATGAAGTTGAAATGAACCAACCTAAGAATAAGATTGATAAAATAGAACATATAGATAGTGAAATCACCTAAAATTTAATTAAAATTAGCATAAAGAAATTATTACTATCTATTAATTTTTTAAGACAAGGAAATCAATTAAACCATCAATTTTAAACTTAATATTACTCAACACATTGAAGTCGTCTAAATTAAACCCTAAGACCACCATCCTAAAGTCCAAAACCTAAGCCTATGCTCAAACCCTAATACCCATTAAACATAAGTCAACCCTAAAGGCCTATGGACTAAAATTAAAACCACAACCCATTAACCCTTCAAGAAATTAAGAGAAACAAAACCAAATTAAATCATCCCCCTAAATCTAGTCCAAGCACTATAGAACAAAAATCCATCATCACTTCAAGCCAAGTCTTCCACTTGGCACCCCTAGCCACCAAAACCCAAATGAACTCAAATGACACCATATCTAAGTCAGTCGCCCAAAACAAAATCTCCTCAGTGAAGCCCAAGCTCTCCCCATGCCTCCTTCATGCCCATTGGAGCAACCTGGCCTGAAATCTCAAAAAAGAGAGAGCCCCCATTCTCTACCCAAAGATTCTGCCCATCTCTTCACATGTGCAGCCAAAGCATCAAAAGTATCCTCAGAGCATCCTCAAGCTCTTCCAAAGCTCCCCATGGTTTCCTTAGAATTTTAATGGCAAGCCTAAGAATTGCGAAAGAGATCGATGCTCCCGGATCTTTTTGTGAAATTTAAAAGTTCTTTCTCCCAAGTACTCCAACAGACTTCAGCTTTTATTTATCATTTTCAGACCATCTTGTCAACCAGAAAATTGGATTAGCTTCACAAAGATTCAAAATCACTTTCCTGATAAAAAAAACCACAATTCACGCAACTTCTAACCCTATCCAAAACCAAAGACCTTTGGTCGAGCTCATATATATAGGCAATTCCAGTCCAATTTGAAGCAAAGAGGAGGTGTGTGAGCTAAAGAAGGTTGTCACTAACCAACCCATTTGATGCCTCACCTCTTGAGCTCACATAATGGCCAATAACTTCATATTTGCATTTGGGTTTTGTCTTTTATGAAGAGAATTATGGATCCATGCATAGCTAGCCATATAGATGTGTTTGCTAGGGTTAGATGGCATCCATTCCTGTGTATTTGGAATAGACAACCACTATTAAATTGTTTGGCAAAACAACAGATTTTTAATAATACAAATTTATACAAATTTAAGTTCAATCATCGTGCAATCAACCCGGTACGGAGCTTATGGAAAATAAACTGGTGGTAGTTCCACATATTATAAAAAAATTCATTCAAATCAGTGACAAAATTAGATAAAATCAATTGATAGCTTAAGAGCATTGACATAAGATATGTGCGATTACAAAAAACATAAAAGAAGTGAAAGAAAAGGCTAACGAATTAGGTGCTCAAACAAAATTAGTATGGAATTGAGCAAATGATGAGACCGAAAGACCGACGATATGAAATTAAAACAAAAACCGATCACAATAACCCAAATAAATAATTAGAGAAAAATAATCGCAAAGCTGTCAGTCATTCAAGCCATTTCGCATTACAGATAGCAACCAACATCTCACATTAAAAGTCGTCTGTCAAAAACAAAAACACGTTTACAAATATTAAATCAAAAACACGATAGAATGTACAAATTCAATCCTGATAACACTAAAGGAGTAGGCTAGCTAAACAATATCGAATAACAAATTCAAAACCTAGCAGAACTGACAACTCTATTCTCGCGCGGGGGGAAATCCTTGTAAAGAAGATCTAACAGGGAAAAAAAGGAAACAATGTTATGGTATGTAAGGAAAGCAATCACTCATCACACGCACACACAAAAAAAAATGATAACCTCTGGCCCTATTGTCAATGCCGAAATAAGGACCTAGACTCATCTTCTCACCAAAAAAATTGGTGATGCTCACTTGACACATGACGTTTCACCATTATCTTGATGTAATATATTTCCCAAGAGAGATATTGCGAGAGAGAGAGAAAAAAAAACAAGCAAGAATTAGATGGGAGAGCAGTGCTCCTCTTAAAACGAGGAAAATGGAACATGAGGAAATATTTATAGCAAGAGCAAGAAGCAGGCCTGACCATTGCATCCGGTTCGGACGACGAATGGCACGTGGATAGCTCGGTTAACCAAGCTTTGTTTTCATTATGGTGTTTGAAGTTATTTTGTTTGTGTTCCTTCCTAGTTTGAAATGGTTGATGGATAATTTATTTTTGTACCATTGGTCGTATTCAAATTTATTTATTCTCATTAAGTTCATAGACAACTTGAAATAATAATACATTAAATTTTAATAAATCAAATAATATAATTAAATTACGGCAATTAATTGTTATTTTAAAACTCTTCTAAAAGTGAATAAAACTCAATTTCTACTTTGACAATCATGTGGCCCACATCATGTGTGAAGCTGGGTTCCAAAAATGAGATTCTTGTTTACATTTTAAAGAGCATCGCTTAAGGATTTGTTCATGATACGTCCTCAATAAATTTGTATAATCTAACAAGAATCTCGAGGCGTGATACGAACTTCAGGGTGATTTTTTAGGAAGAAACATTCAAAAATTATTTAAAAATAATTTAGAATTCTAATTTCATAAAACTTACATTCAAGCTGGCTAGATCGATGAGACGGACCCAATGACATCAAAGTTGGTCTCATCAGAGTCAAAACAACCCCAGATCATGCTGCTAAACCATCTTTTAGAAGTTTTTTTGTGAATAATTGGAAGTTCAAATAGAATTCAAATTTGACAAGCTTATGGTTGAATTAAGTGTTCTGGTGAGACAATTCCAACAAGCCCAAGCCCAATATCTTTAAGACATCTAAACGTTCAATGAATGTCATCTGAATGAGGAAATCTCTTTGGGTCGTATGATGGAGTGGTTTTAATTCCTTTCTTATTTGCATAGACACCTCTCCCAGACTTTATAAAATAGAACTCTAAGCCCTCCTTAAGAGGGGACCAAGATTAAGGGCCATAAGAAGATCGAAGTTTGGAGAAGAAGCTAAAGTCCAACAATGCTTCCCGATCTTGCAGCTGGCGACTGCCACAACCAATATCTGTCAATTGCCATCAACCACCATCTGTCAACCAATGTCGGTTGCCCTTTACTCATTACAACAAAACTAAATACAAAGTTAAGACTTGTGTTGCAGAGCGAGAAGTAACAATCGAGATTGCAGAGTCACGAAGCATCATATGGAGTGCTGCATCATCCCAAAGTTGTGCGAACCTTGAAGATGGTGTATTGAATCTCAAACAATTACCCCTTGATGTGACCTCTCCAAATCATGGGGCAATGAGTTCTTCTGTGAATAACCAAACTCGAGAAACTATGTAACCCTTTTCCCGCTCATGTGACAATGACCTATACATGTAATTTCTAACTCCTTGTGGATTATTTCAACTAGGGAAGATCCCGTGGTTTTTTTCCTTTCTAACTTTTCCACATTAGAACTTCTAGTGTTTTTGTCTGTCACTATTAGTTTTTAAGGGTATATTGGATTCTAGTGCAGTGTAAGACGATAATTCATTACTCTATCACCGTGAATTCACTAGCATGCATCAGTTTAGCATTGTACATGGGAATCATAATCTCACCATTTAAGAATTTAAAAAACTTGTTAAATGGCCACCAGACATAACACTCGCAACAACGAAGTATCGCGCTACAACACCCATTATTCCAGGCGGCAGTCACAAAACCAAGGACGACAAGCCTCTACCACTTCCCATCTTGGAAGGCACTATCCTGCTGGCGAAGGTGCCTCGGGTCCCTTTTTGGAGGATCAAATGTGCTGACTAAAGGAGTCACAAAATGAGATCCATTCGCAACTACACAAGGCTTGACAAAAGATACATGCATAGCTCGTCCAACAGTCGCATATATACCACTCAATTCTTATGCATTTTCTCCAAATTAAAAATACTACTACCTTATTGTTTTTCATATAGACTTAGACATTATATATGTAAATACTTAGAAATTGGGTGGTATGTATGTAAATGCTCCTAGTTTTGTGAAGCTACCTTCCTTCCACGTGAATGCGCTGGTATTTTGTGGACTTTACTAGTCTTTTGTGGACTTTAGTCCCACATTAGTGCTGGTGTTCTTTAAATTGAAACGCATGGACAACTGTCTCGACAATCAGCATTACATGATTTTGATATATACGCCTTAAATTTCGGTTAACCTGGATTATTTATTTGGATTTAAAGTGAATTTTAATGGCAAACTGATATTTAAAGTGGTATGCATGTAAATATCTTGGGCTGTTTATGAGGGGAAAATAGGTTTGAGGGGGATAAATGATTAAATTACACATTGTCGGCACTATTTTTAGTGTGGGGTTTGCCCGTAAGAAGCTGTCGGTCATAGGAATTAAAATCCCGTTGCCCGCTTCGGAAGGACGTTAAAAAATTTAATTTTGAAAAAAT
>NEWO01000614.1:66282-77848 GCA_003013225.1 Phalaenopsis aphrodite | reverse complement strand
AGTGCCCAATGAAATCAAATTTTTCTTCAGATCTGGAATATGTCTGACATCACATAACGTTCTAACTGTGTCATCATACATCTGAATTCTGACTTCTCCAATACCAACTATATTGCAGCATCTATCATCACTCAAATAGACTGAGCCAGAATTAATTAACCTGTATGAAGTAAACCACTCCCTGTTAGGTGTTATGTGATAAGAGCACCTTGAATTAAGAATCCATGCATCTGAGAGCATATCCCCAGCATCTGTATGAAGTAAACCACTCCCTAAACTGAGTTGATGAAACTGAGAGCATATCCCCATCACTGCAATCTGAGTTTTTCATTTTGCACCACATTTACAGAATTCGATGAAGTATCACCTTTCTCCCCAGTCGGCTTCTTCAGCTTTGGACAATCTCTCTTCATATGACCTGGCTCTTTGCACTTGTAGTAATGAATTTCCTTTTTGCCTCTAGACTTTGATCTGGAATTTTGCCTTCCAGATCCCTCCTCTTTCTTCCTTCCACGATCCTGCTTACTCTTCACATATAAACTGTCACCGTGAGAGCTTCCCTCTGCATTCTGCTTCTACTGGTTGTGAGCTAACAATACTGCAGTAATCTCATCCACTTTGATAGTTTCTTTCTCATATGTCAGATTAGTCACCAGGTGTTCATAGGAAGAGGGCAACGAACATAACAAAATCATCGCTCGATCTTCATCCTCAATACTCACATCAAGCCGTGATAAATCAGTGATTATTTGATTGAAGCCATTCACATGCTGCGCCAGATCAGAACTTTCCTGCATCTTCAGCTCATACAACTTTTGCTTTAGATACAACTTGTTCGTTAGAGATTTTGTCATAAACTGAGCTTCCAATTTCTTCCAAACTTCTCCTGGAGATTTCAGATTCATCACGTGATACATAACTTCATCTGCTAGACATAGTCGTATCGTCGCTGCCGCTCGCTGTTGCAATTCTTTCCAATCTTCATCCTCCATGGCATCTGGTTTTACTGCCCGCAAAGCCTTCAAGTTTCCCTGTTGAGCCAACAAATCTTTCACCCTGGTTTGCCACAATCCGAAGTTACCAGTTCCGTCGAACTTCCCAATCTCGAATTTCGCACCAGAAAATGCTATCTGAAAATTATTTCTGCAACAAAATTTTCTGCAAAAAATTCCTCTGCAAAAATCCTTGCTTAGAATTTTTTTTTTTTTAAAAAAGAAAAATTTTAATCTTCGAGCAAAGCAAAAAAATTTCCTTTCTGCCTCCAAGAAAAGAAATAAATATTTTTCCTTATTTCCTCTCCTTATCCAGCAAAGGAAATCTTTAATTAAATTTGCTTAATTTAACTTAAAGCAATTTAATTAAAAAGCTTTCCTTTAATTTTAAAGGAAATCCTCTCCTTTCCATTTCTCAAGCAGAATAAGGGCGAAGAAAAACAATAATCGACACAAATCCAGAAGAACACAAAGATTTAACGAGGTTCGGCAAAGATACCTACGTCATCGGAAGCAAAGCGGCGAGTTCCTTTCAATATTCAAAAAAGGGTTACAGAATAGAGGATACCTCCTGAGATTACTAACAGACTTATTTATAACCCCAGGGTAAACTTAGATACAATATGTAATTACAACATTACCCCTGTACCAAACCGCGGGGCTTTGCCCCCGCACCCCAACCCACGTAACTTCCCAATTTGAATAGATTCTTCCGCTCCTCTCCGCTCCGCTCCACTTTGATCCAGCGTCTGTCCCGATATGGTATATAAGCCATACCATAACACCAAGAGATGCCAAAGTGTGACCGAAGCTTCAGTGGTCGCACAGAGACGCCCAGGAGCACACAATCACACGACTGAGCTTAGACCTAATTAGGCGCTAGAACATTACANATTTAAAAGTTCTTTCTCCCAAGTACTCCGACAGACTTTAGCTTTTATTTCTCATCATTTTCGGACCATCTTGTCAACCAGAAACTTGAATTAGCTTCACAAAGATTCAAAATCACTTTCCTGATAAAAAAAACCACAATTCACGCAACTTCTAACCCTATCCAAAACCAAAGACCTTTGGTCGAGCTCATATATATAGGCAATTCCAGTCCAATTTGAAGCAAGGAGGAGGTGTGTGAGCTCAAGGCGGTTGTCACTAACCAACCCATTTGATGCCTCACCTCTTGGGCTCACATAATGGACAAAAACTTCATATTTGCATTTGGGTTTGGTCTTTTATGAAGAGAATTATGGATCCAAGCATAGCTAGCCATTTAGATGTGTTCGCTAGGGTTAGATGGCATCCATTCCTGTGTATTTGGAATAGATGACCACTATTAAATTTTTTGGCAAAACAACAAAGGAGCAAATAGTTGGATCAGAACCAACACGGTAGCATACATAGAAAGTGCACCAAACCAACATATGACACGGGATTTCAGAGATGCTCTGGATGATGAGGCTACGTGTTGGATAAACAAAAATTTTGGGATTTCCTGATTTAATTAGCTCCATAAAAATTAAAAACCCTTTTAGAATTAATAACTAAATAAATAAAAATAAAAAATGAAGCAAAAATACCTATGATCTCAGTAAATTAAGGGGAATGAAACAAAAACAAAAATTAGATAATTCGACTTAAAAATAATTTCAAGATTAATTAAAATCGTTAATCAATAATTAAATCACTAAAAATTGGTACTTAAGCAACAATTCATGAAATTTAAACATGATGTGTGCTCTGTCCATGGGGATATACACTGATTTTTTTTAGGGACGGAGACCATCATTTAATCAAAAATATTTTAATTTTCAATGAAAAGTGCAATTATTTAAAAATATATATTTAAAAACTAAAATATAAATAAAAATCTATGAAATCAATTGAGAAATTAAAAGGACACAAAAATCAATGAACTAATAAATTAAAATAACAAATTGACTTAAAGGCAATGAGGGGTATATTTATAAAGATGTAAAATTACACTTTGGCCCTTGGTCACCTAGGAAATTAATTAAAATAGAAATTGAAAACTTAAAATCCTAATCATTAAACAAAATTAACTAGTAATATGAAAAGATTAAGTTAAAAGTTAAAATCAAATCCAAAGGAACTGTTTAGAGGTAAAAAATGAAATTATTCAAATTATAAAAAAAATAATTATATGCCATAATGTACTAGTTAACTTATATAGCCTAAATCAGAAGACCAACCATTAATTCATTATGTAGAAAATTTGGAAGGAAACTTAACTAAGCCTATAAGACATTTTAACACCACCTTAATTAAAATTGAATGATAATAATAACAATAAATAAAATAACATGAAGTGAAAAACAAACTAAGTATATCAAGATCTTAAAATACTAGAGAATCCAATTATAATTCACTAATAAAAATTTGAAGTAATTAAAAGTTCAACGAAACTTATAACTAAAAATAGCTAGATTACATCCATTCTAATTCATTAATCTTTACACTTAGACGCTTAAAAGGAAATTAAAATTTATAAAACCTTGATTAATCTGATTATCAATTAATAAAATCTTAATAAAATATTCAAGATAAATGGATTTTTAAAATTAATATTCAAGACTTTTAAATCTGTAATAAATTTTCTTGCATGACCTACAGACCGGATTTTAAACAGGATGCATTGCAAGGTTGTTACCCAATAATTTAATAGGGCCTCAATAATATTTAATGAGCGTTGTAGATAACTGCATTTGTATTATATGTGCTGAGGAGAAGTCCCCATGTTTATAAAATATGACTGGCCCAACGCTCCTTTTTATATATATATGATTTTTTAGTGTGCCTAGGGTATTAGAAAGCTCCCCAACTTAGATGGTGACCAAAGGAAAATATGTTGAGATTTTCATACCTATTTTACACTGATTTTGATGATATTGTCCTTTAAAGAAAAGTATTTTTGATGTTTTGTTGCAGTTATGTTGAATTATTGGAGCAAAAAAGATGCAAAAAGGGGCAAATTTGGAGCAAAAAGGACAAAAATATGAAGAGTTGATCTTGGGCTCCGACGGAGAGTTTTCCCCGAGAGTCCAGAATTAAATATTCTAGAAGGCCGATGGCGCCATTGAGGCCGCCGACGGCGAGCACATCGGTTCTCTCAACAGATGCATTGAATGTGGATGATTTTTGAAGGGACGCTTGGGCAACTCTTGAAAACTCCTCTACAACTTTAAAAGAAACATTTAGAGGCCCAAAAAAGAAAGTCCACTGAGTCTTTGTTGTTTGTGGTTCCCATTAGAGTGTAGAGAGTGATTAGTATTGTGAGGAGTTCTTCGAGAGATTGTAAGAGTTGAAGGAAAGTGAGAGATTTCTTCCTCCTTGCCGCTTCAAAGGAGAATTATGTGTGTTGTAAAGAAAGGAAGAGATTCAGAGGAACTTCGAGGCATTTGCTTGGGAAGGAATTAGAGATAAGTTGTATTTACTTATTGAATTTTGTATGACTTTGCTTATATATATAAATTCCAAGTTTTGTCGTATCTTCTCCATGAGTTTTGAGTAGTTTTCTCTGTCTTTCTTCTTGTCTTGAGATTTTGTGAAATGGTGATTTGAATTGGTTGTGCCATGAGAATGTTAAAGAAGTTGTGATGATCTACTCACTTTAATCTTAATTTACTTTCAAGTTGGCCAATTGATTTGTCAAAATATGTTGAGTTTTACAACTAAAGTGAAGATTACATCCAAGATTTAGGGAGGTCAAAGTCCTTGAAAGTTGGGTGCAAATAAATAGGGAAATAAAAATTATCGAGCGTAGAATTAGAGATTTTAGAGTGACAGACTAAAATCCTCAATTCGGTCCTATCGTTTGGGTGTTGAACTGTAGATGTTAGTCCTTAGGCAAGGGGAACATGGGAGCTCCGAAGTGAGAGACGATATCCTCTCAGCCTAGCCGCAGATTCAGTAACCAAGCATATGATTAGTCAATGTTCTTTATTCTTGGTCCAAAGGGTAAAGAATAGGTATGCTCCTATTTGGCACAATACAATTTGAACTAATTCAATTTATCCATTCACTTAAATTTCTTGACAAGGAGAAGGATGCTTTCTTATATATTGAACTTCACATTAGAAACTTTATTAGTAGAATTAGTTAATTAAAAGTTTATTAAAATTACATTTTTATTTCAATTACCTATTAGTGAAAAATATGTAACTTGAACTATACTGTTGTGATTAAGTATTAATTTTTTTAAATCTTAGTTCGTAGCCTCTAATATTACTCCCTGTGGGATCGATATAACAGGACTCCATTAGAGCCCTATATTACTCGAGCGATACATATACTTGCGTTGATAAGTGTGACTTTGCAATTATTGAATATTTTGTACACATCTTTATCAAATTTATAACCGTTGTCAAGTTTTTAGCGTCATTGCTAGGGGTTTAAGTCCTCTAGCAGTAATATCAAATTATTGTATTTTTAAGCATATATAAAGTCGCTGTCAAGTTTTTGGCGCCATCGGCCGGGGAGTAAAAATTAGATTTAAAAAAAAACTCATAATTAGAGTAACAGACAAATTAGAACTATTAGAAAACTTTTACTTGAATTACAACTTATTTTCATATTTAGTTAACTATTTTTCAGTGTACTGATTTAAATTGTATGCGTAAATTTGGAACTGAAAATCTTATACCCTACGATTCAGAATTAGAACGCACTATTAGGAGAATTAGAAAACTAATAAAAGAACCTAGAAATCGTGACATAATGGAAAACAATGTGAACAATCAAGGAATAGAAAATGAATATCAACCTAGACCTCTACGAGATTATGCAAATCCTACAACAGATGAAATTCACTTATCTATCCAAAATCTAATGCAGCTGCTAAATTATTTGAGCTTAAACCTGCTATTATCCAAATGCTACAAAACAATCAATTCAGATGTACACCAAATGAAGATCCTAATTTACACCTCGCTAGTTTTTTAGAACTTTGTGCTATCTTTAAATATGATAGAGTTTCGAACGATGCTGCCAGACTTAGACTTTTTCCTTTTTTACTTGGGGATAAGGCTAAGATGTGGTTAAATTCGTTAACACCTGGATCTATTAGAACTTGGGGAGAACATTCACAGAAATTTCTATCCAAATATTTCCCTCCATCCAAAACTACTAAATTTAGAAATGACATAACATCATTTTGTCAGATTGATGGAGAGTCGATATATGAAGATTAGGAGAGATTTAAAGATCTTCTTAGGAAGTGCCCATATCATTCGTTACCAGATTGGTTGATAATTCAAACTTTTTACAATGGATTAGTGGGATCTCTTAGATCGATCATAGATACTGCGGCTAGTGGTTCTTTAATGTCAAAACCTTTTGATGAGGTTTATTCATTAATAGAAGAGATAGCTAGCAACAATTTTCAATGGCCCTTTGAAAGGGTAAATCCTAAAAGAGTAGCTAGTATCCACGGTTCTGATGTAATATCTATGTTAGCTTCACAGATTGTTGTAATATCAAAGAAATTAGATCATTATGGAATGAATTCTTCTCCAACACCTACTATGATGGAAGAGAATTCATCTGGGCAATTTGTGGAAGTTCAACCTTCTTATGAGACTTTAAATGCTATTAACAATAGACCCAACAATCCTTATTTGAACTATTATAACCCAGGTTGGAAGAATCATCCTAACTTTAATTGGAATAACAATTCTTCTACAAACCAACAATGGGCAAACAACCTAGTAAACCCATTGGGAAATTCATCCAACTAAAGAAATGTTAATTATAGACCTTCTTAGCCCCCAGGATTTAACAGTAACACTCAATTTAAAGAAAAAGAAGTTGTCTATGGAAGATCTGATACTAAACATGGGTCAACAATTGCAGAATCAAGGAAATCAATTACAAATTCAAGGAAACTAGTTTCAAAATCAAGGAACTGCTATCAAGAATATTGAAAATCAATTGGGGCATATCGTTACTGCGCTTAGTAACCGAACATCGAGAACATTTACTAATACTATGGAACCAAATCCTAAAGATCAAGGAAAAGAACAAATAAAAGCGATATAATTACAAAGTAGAAAAGAATTGGAAACAAGAGTGCATAAAGAAATGGAAACTGAAAAAGAGAAAGTGGATATAGAAAAAGAAAAGGATCATGAATACCCAGATTTAGAATATCCACTTACACCAATGAAAATTACTGTGGAGAAACCTCTACCATCGTTTCCACAAAGATTAAAGCAACACAAAAATAATAAACAATTTTCCAAGTTTATAGAAATTCTTAAGAAATTAACGGTAAATATTCCTTTTGTAGAAGCTTTAGAGCAAATGCCCAATTATGTGAAGTTTATGAAAGATATTTTGAACAAGAAAAGGAAGTTCACTGATAATGAGACTGTTGCACTTTGCGAAGAGTGTAGTGCAATTATTCAGAAAAAAACTTCCTAAAAAATTAAAAGATCCAGGTAGTTTCACTATATCGTGTGCTATCGGTGAAAGGTTTTATGGAAGAGCTTTATGTGATATGGGAGCCAACATTAATCTTATGCCTCTATCAATTTTCAAAATATTAGGATTAAGAGAAGTCTCACCTGCTTCTGTAACTCTTCAGTTAGCGGATCGTTCAGTTACTCATCCTAAGGGAGTTATAGAAGATGTGTTAGTAAAAGTTGATAAATTTATCTTTCATGTGTATTTTATTGTTTTAGATATGGAGGGAGATAAAGAAATACCTATAATTTTAGGGAGACTTTTTTTAGCTACTAAAAGAGCTATGATAGATGTTCAAAAGAGAGAATTAACTATGAGAGTTAACAATCAAGAAGTGACTTTTAACATTATGAAATTTATGAAATACCCACTTGTTGAAAGAGATAATGGATGTTTTCGCATGAAAATTAGTGAGCATCTATTGAACGAGCATTTTAAAGAATATTTTGAAGAGAAAAAAGATTTTAAAGATAAAGATGAAGTTATTTTGGATGAAATAGAAAATGAAGAATTAGATTATGTTCAAGAAGGATTTGAGATGCTGGATATTACAGGAAATGCTGATAAGAATCTAGTTCCGTCAATTATAAACTCACCTAAACTTGAGTTAAAACATTGTCTAACCACTTGAAGTATGTGTTTCTGGGAAACTCATCTACATTACCTGTTATTATATCTTCAGAGTTAAATGATTTACAAGAGCAAAGACTTTTGAATACAATAAAAACATATAAGAAAGCTTTTGGTTGGACATTAGCTGATATTAAAGGAATCAGTCTTTCAATCTGTATGCACAGAATTATACTGGATAAACAATATAAACCAAGATTTGATCCACAAAGGAGATTAAAGCAAATGATGAAAGAAGTAGTCAAGAAGGAAATTTTTAAATGGTTGGAAACTGGAATTATATATTCTATTTCAGACTGTGCTTAGGTAAGTCCAATTCATTGTGTTCCTAAGAAAGGAGGGGTGACTATTGAAGCACAAGAGAATAATGAATCAATACCTATCAGACAAGTTACTGGGTGGCATATTTGCATTGATTATAGAAAATTAAACACTGCCACTAGGAAAGATCACTTCCCTTTATAATTTTTAGACCAAATAGTGGATATACTTTCTGGGCACAAATATTTTTGATTTTTTAGATGGATATACCGGCTACCATCAAATTCCTATTGCTCATAAGATCGAGAAAATACAACATTTACTAGTCCTTTTAGAACTTTTGCTTTTCGAAAAATGCCTTTCAGATTATGTAATGCACCTGCAACATTCCAGAGATATATGATGTCTTTATTTAGTAAGTTAATTGATGATGCAATGGAAGTGTTTATGGATGATTTATCTGTATTTGGAACATCATTTGACACATGCTTAAATTATCTTTAAAAAGTTTTGGAATTATGCTAAAGAACTAATTTAGTTCTAAATTGGGAGAAATGTCAATTTATGGTTGCAAGAGGAATTGTGTTAGGGCATAAAATTTTCAGAAAATGGTATGGAAGTAGACCCTGCAAAAATTCAAGTTATATCTGAATTAACACCTCCTACTAATGTAAGAAAGGTTAGAAGTTTTCTTGGACATGTTGGTTTTTATAGGCATTATATTAAAGATTTTTCAAAAATTACCAAACCTTTGTGCCAACTTTTAGAAAATGATAAGAAATTTGAGTTTACTAAAAACTGTTTAAATGCCTTTGAGTTATTAAAAGAAAAGCTAATCACAGCCCCTATAATAGTTTCACCTAACTGGGAGAAACCATTCGAACTGATGTGCGATGCTAGTGATTATGCTATTGGAGCTGTTCTTGGACAAATGTATGATAAGATTTTTAAAGTTATATACTACGCTAGTAACACTCTTAACAATGCTCAAATTAACTACACTACTACTAAAAAAGAGTTACTGGCTATTGTGTATGCTTTTGACAAATTTAGATCTTATTTAATTGTGACTAAATGTGTTGTGCACATTGATCACTCTGCTATTAATATCTGATGCAAAAGAAGGATGCCAAACCAAGGTTAATTAGATGGATACTTTTGATGCAAGAATTTGATTTTATGGTTATTGATAGAAAATGAACTGATAATCAAATTGCTGATCATTTGTCGATATTAAAATATCATGAATTATCTGACACCAACAATGAAATTACGGACAGTTTCCCTGATGAACAACTCTATAATATTAATGAGTGGAAAATATTTTGATATGATGATATTGTTAATTATATTGTAAGTGATATTTTTCCTCCTATTCTGACATTGTAACAACAAAGAAAATTCATTCATGATGCGAAAGAATATTTTTAGGATGAGCTTTATTTATATAATCAATGTAAGGATCTTATTATGAGAAGATGTGTACCTTATGAAGGAATTGAACTAATTATTCAAAAATATCATGATTCTGAATTTGGAGGACATTTTGGAACTAATAAAATTGCTTATAAAATTTTACAAGCTAGATTCTATTGGCTTACTCTCTTTAGAGATGTTTACAGATACATAAAAACTTGTGATCGATGCCAACGAGTAGGCAATATATCTAGAAGAAATGAAATGCCTCTGAATTTCATATTAGAAGTTGAGATCTTTGATGTTTGGGGATTGGATTTCATGGGACCATTTATTCCTTCATATAGGAACTTATACATATTAGTTGCGGTAGACTATGTTTCAAAGTGGATTGAAGCACAAGTTTTACCTCGTTGTGACGCTAAAAGTGTTTCAAGATTTTTAATGAAAAATATTTTCACTAGATACGGAATGCCGAGAGTGATTATCACTGACGGAGGATCCTATTTTAAGAATAGATACATTCAGAGATTGACAGAAAAGTGTAATGTTATTCATAGAATCTCTACTTCCTATCACCCTCAAACCAGTGGGTTAGCTGAAGTTTCTAATAGAGAGATTAAATAAATACTGGAGAAGACTGTAAACCCTAGTAGAGTCGATTGGTCTACTAGACTGGATACTGCATTATGGGCTTACAGGACTGCTTATAAAACTCCTATTGGAATGACTCCTTATAGGCTAATTTTTGGAAAGACTTGTCACTTACCAGTAGAATTGGAGTATAAAGCATATTGGGCGATTAAAGAATTCAATTATAATTTGAAAGATGCTGGTGAGAAGAGATTATTACAAACGAATGAATTGGAAGAATTAAGAAATGAATCTTATGATAATGACAGAATTTATAAGGAGAAACTAAAGTTATGGCATGATCGGAAGATTTACTAGAAGAACTTTGAACGAGGATAAGAAGTTTTGCTTTACAATACAAGGCTGAGGTTATTCCCTAGGAAATTGAAGTCTCGTTGGTTAGGACCCTTTACTGTGACTCGAGTTTATACTTATGGAGCTGTTGAGATTAAAGATCAAAAGACTGGGAATAGATTTAAAGTAAATGGACATAGATTAAAGCCGTATTTTGAGGGTAAAATAACAAATTTTAAAGAGGTTTTAACGTTCAGTCAACCTGAATAATATCTGAATAGGTCGAGCTGACGACGTTAAACCAAGTGCTTTATGGGAGGCAACACATAGTTATCTTTATTTTTATTTGTATTGCGATTATAGTGTTTTTGTTTGAAATTATTGTTAGTTTGTGGTAGTATTGAACTCTACTAGTCGTATTTACCCTTGAATCATCATAAAAATTTGGCCCATGAGAAAATTGGAACGCATTCGAACTAGAGCGAAACTGTGAAATTTTTGCCTTTGGCACCAACGACGGGCTCGACGCCGCCGACGGCGGGCTCGACGCCACCGACGGTGGGTTTTTCCCGAGAGTCCAGACAATTAATTCTCAAGACTTGTTGTTGGCGCCATCAACGCAGTCGATGGCGAGAACAACGAGTTGCCGGTTGTCAGAGTTTGAAATGTCAGTTTTTGGCAGTTTTATGCAAGATTTACACCTTATAAACATCCAAACTCATTTCTTAAATTCATATTACCCAAAAAAGAATTGAAACTCCACCAAATTTATCCTTATGGCTTCCAATTCCACTGAAAACCCTAGATTTTGAGTGTTCAACCAGAGAAAGTTCATTAGTTCCGAGGCGCAACAAATCTTCAAC
>NEWO01000614.1:33720-65692 GCA_003013225.1 Phalaenopsis aphrodite | reverse complement strand
ACTTCTACCTTGGAAGCCTTTGGACCCAACCCAGAAGTTCCCAGCCAATGAAGATAAGAATGATATGACTATTATTACGGATCAATCATCTCAGAATTCACTTCCTATTCAGCCTTTAGTTCCGGACAAGAAACTAGTGATCCTACGCAGAATCAAAAAACTGGAGAAAGAGGTACAAAATGTTATGAATGCAATTAGCAATATCTCTGATTTTTTTGATCATCTAGACTGGAGGATGAAAGAGCATTTTGATCACTCTGGACATATCGAAAGGTGGGATTGATATAAGAGGACTCTAACAAAGAATTCCCATGCCGACCCTTCTATAACCTCTTCGTTCATGCTCAATCGATGGGCAATATCAAAGGACAAACAAACACTAAATCGGAGGAGTAGTAGATTTACTTTACTACCTATATATTTATGTGTGTGATTTGATTTGAACTTATGTTTTTGCTTTACTTTCAAAATTTTCTTTTAGATCTCAGTATAGTTGAGATTGAGCATAAAATGTTTATTTCAGCGTTTAGAGTGTTGTGGCTTGGATTGCGACGCTGAATTGATGTATTAAGGTTGAGAAAATACCAAACTTATGTGAGGCATGTAACGTGTATTGTAACCCTTGGATTTTATATATAATTGTGATGTTTTGTGTTATGAATGTTTATTTGTGTTAGTTCATCATTTAATCACTTAAATTTATGTCTAGAATAATAGAACGAATTTCAACGAGGCTTGAAATTGATTGAAATCACAAAAATATGGAATTGAACTAATTTTGAAAATCTCGCCGGCAGCGTCGACGGCGCCATCGACGCCGCCGACGGTGGATTTTTCCCGAGACTTAGGCTATTTAATTCAATAGACCTCACCGACAGTGCTGATGACCCCGCCGATGGCGAGATACCAAAAAAACACTTTTAATCATAATTTTGACTAGTCAACCGCCACTATTCATCATCGTCTCCGTCTTAAAAAATGAAAATTTTGATCTAGGGCTTGAAGATCTTGGATTTGGGGCGATTTCAAAGCGTTTAGACACCATATTTTATCATCTCTCGATAAGAGCTTCACTTCAAACTAAAAATATTTGATTTTCACCTTGAATTTCTTTCACATTGAGGAGATCCGAAAAATTGAGAATGTGGAGAAAATATTTAGAGGAAATTCATGGAACTTAGTTTTGAACTCTTAGAGTCACTCTTGGAAGGCATTATTTGAGTATTTGAAGTGTATTTCATAATTTTGTTTTTACAATTTTGATTAGATTGAAATGACTCCGCGACAAAAGAGGCGACTTAAGTTTGATGAGTCTCGCTTCATCAATGCAAAGGCTCAGTCGAGATTTACTTTAACATTTCAAGGGAAGAAATGCATACAAGATCGTGTTTTTGAGAGTCTGGGAGGAGAAGTCAAACGAGTTATTATCGAACAGAGGTGAGAAAATTTCTATTATACCCCCAACAAGGCTACTGTGAATGTTGTGAAAGAATTATATGCCAAAGCGTTCTATTCTGAGGACGAAATCGTTCGAGTAAAAGGGTTTTCTATTGAGTTTAGTGCCGCTCGCATTAACTCATTTTATGAAGTCCCAAACTCCTATATCTACAATTATGAAACTCTCAGTACAGTGGAAGGCTTGCTGAACGATGTCATTAACTTTCTCACTGATGGGAAAGGGACATGGAAGATAAAGCAACGAGAACGAGTAAATTTTTCTGCTTCTATGTTGAATGCCACATCAAAAGCGTGACACTATTTTATTTCCTCTACTCTGTTATCTACCTATCACCATAGTGAGGTAACAAGAGATAAAGCTATTATGAATTTCTTTATTTAGAACAATAGGACTATAAATGTGGGGAGAATTATTTATAAGAATATTTTGACCATGACAAGGAGTGAATCAAGTGGAGGTTTGGGACATCTTGACCTTATTTATGCACTTTGCCAACTTTCTAGAGTTGAAGATGGAGATGATGAAGAATGGTTTTACCCTATGAAACCCATTGGGAAAGCTAATTTAAAGATGTATGAATCTCATGAAGGATGGAGATCTGGGAGTAGGAGTAAAGAACCTTCTACTAGTAAACATATCCCCTCTACTAGTTATGACCTTCCTTCCTCTAGTTCTCCTACCCTTCAAGATTTAATGAATGAGTTAACCTTGAAGCGGAAGAGTATAGAGAAAATAAATGACAGAATTGGGAGATTAGAATGTAAACATGATTATGATAGTGAGTACCTACAAAGGTATTCTGACTTTGAGATAGCTTACTACGAAGCTCAGGCCCGACACTATAGAGGTGAGCCTAATGTTACTTTTTTTGAATGCCCCTGTTATACTCAGTATCAGCCCAATTTACCTACTGACCAGGGAGATGAGGATGTAGTATGGGATTTTAATATATGATAGTGATTGATGTACTTTTGTTTTGTGATTTTGTGATAGAGATAGATTTATGTTTGTTTGTACTTTCATTTTATTCTATATTTTATTTTATGTTTGCAGTTAGATAATTTTTAAATATTGTTATAAATGTTTAGTCTTGTAGTTTGAAATTTGCATGTGTAATTATAATAGACTTTGATTAGTACTTTATAAAATTATATTATGATGTGATTTTTTTTTGCAGTGTGATGTATTTGTAATTGTTTTTATTTAATATTGTGATGTGTTAGTGAAATAAAGTGTTTGTATAATGTTTAGTTTTGTACTTATTTCAAAATTTCATTACCCAGCAAATTCTCTAATGATTTATATGTATAAAAAGCTCATAATATTATAGACCAGTTAAAGTAAAAATTTTTAGAAGGAACTGCAAAAATTTTAGAAAGATGAAAATGCCTAAAGTACTAAGGTTTGATTTATATTTAGAATTTTTCTTTCCATCCGCATCATTCCATATTTAGAAATTTAAGTTTGGGGGAGGGAAGAACAAGATTAACTATTATATGTTCTCAATTTAAATATTTTCAAAAATTATTAATATGATTTTTTATAGTGAATTTAACTCAGATAACTATATTTTATAGATATTTAAATACTATGGTAGATTTAAAGGAATATTTTTGTAAGAAAATTTAATTTTGTAGATTAAGATATTTAGTATAAGAGAATAAGACTATAGTTAACTTTTTAAAGTAAAGAAAACTATATTTTGAAATATTAAGAATCTTATAAATTCATTTGAGAAGAAAAGATTGGGGCTCAATGATGTAAAAGCTATGAAATACTTATAAGGTAAAGGAATACTTTAAGTTTCATATTTAGGGAAAGAAAAGTGAAGTTCAAAATTATTAAAGGTTATTCAGATATAGTAATCTTCACTTGAAAAAGAAAAAGAAAGGATTGACAACAATCCTTGAAAAGAAAAGAAAAATATATAGGATTGAAAGCAATCCAAGTGAGGAGAAGCTTGAGGAGATACCTAATAAAAAATTGGCTTCACTTGGACCTACCTAAAGGGAAAACATAAATACATTCCTGAACTTATATTTATGGAATAACATCTTTTACTAGTAATGTTCTCATGAATTTCCTATTATTTGAATATTTTAACTGACTTGATATTACAACATATAGTCATTCTTGAAATGAATAGAAAACTAGAACTCTTAAACTTGATGACTAGATAGTCTTGTACCTATAGAGTTAATTTAATTACTTGAAATTTTTCTGAAAATTGTACTATGGTATTTACTTAAATCAAACTTATAGTATTTCTGAATTATAAATTTACCACAGTAGATCATAACTTTAGTACTAAAATTACTTGAGGACAAGTAATAGTTAAGTTTGGGCGATTTTGACCAAAGGAAAATATGTTGAGATTTTCATACCTATTTTACACTGATTTTGATGATATTCCACTTTAAAGAAAGGTATTTTTGATGTTTTGTTGCAGGTATGTTGAATTATGGTCTTTGGAGCAAAAAGATGCAAAAAGGAGCGAATTTGGAGCAAAAAGGACCAAAATATGAATATTTGATCTTGGGCGCCGACGACGAGTTTTTCCTGAGAGTCCAGAATTAAATATTCTAGAAGGCCGCCGACAGCGCCATTGAGGCCGCCGACGGTGAGCACGCCAGTTCTCTAAATAGATGCATTGAATGTGGACGATTTTTGAAGGGACGCTTGGGCAACTCTTGAAAACTCTTCTACAACTTTAAAAGAAACATTTTGAGGCCGAAAAAAGAGGGTCTGCTGAGTCTTTGTTGTTTATGGTGCCCATTAGAGAGTAGAGAGTGGTTAGCATTGTGAGGAATTCTTTGAGAGATTGTTAGAGTGGAAGGAAAGTGAGAAATTTCTTCCTCCCTGCCGCTTCGAAGGAGAATTCTGTGTGTTGTAAAGAAAGGAAGAGATTCAGAGGAACTTTGAGGAGTTTGCTTGGGGAGGAATTAGAGATAAGTTGTATTTACTTATTAAAGTTTGTATGACTTTGCTTTTATATATAAATTCCAAGTTTTGTCATATCTTCTCCATGAGTTCTGAATAGTTTTCTCTATCTTTCTCCTTATCATGAGATTTTGTGAAAAGGTGATTTGAATTGGTTGTGCCATAAGAATGTTAATGAAGTTTTGATGATCTTTTCACTTCAATCTTAATTTACTTTCAATCCAGCCAATTGATTTGTTAAAATATGTTGAGTTTACAACAAAAGTGAAGATTACATCCAAGATTTAGGGAGGTCAAAGTCCTTGAAAGTTGGGTAAAAATAAATAGGGAAATAAAAATTATCTGGCATAGAATTGGAGATTTTAGAGTGACAGACTAAAATATTCAAGTTGGTCCTATCGTTTGGGTGTTAAAGTGTAGATGTTAGCCCTCAGGCGAGGGGAATGTGGGAGCTCCGAAGTGAGAGCCGGTATCCTCCTAGCCTAGCCGAAGATTCAATAACCAAGCATAGGATTAGTCAATGTTCTTTATGCCTGGTCCAAAGGGTAAAGAATAGGTATGCTCCTATTTGACACAATACAATTTCAACTAATTCAATTTATCCATTTACTTAAATTTCTTGATAAGGAGAAGGATGCTTTCTTATATATTGAACTTCACATTAGAAACTTTATTAGTAGAATTAGTTAATTAAGAGTTTATTAAAATTACATTTTTATTTAAATTGCCTATTAGTGAAAAATATGTAATTTGAACTATATTGTTGTGATTTAGTATTGATTTTTTAAATCTTAGTTCGTAGCCTCTAATATTACTCCTTGTGGGATTGATATCCAGGACTCCATTAGAGCCCTGTATTACTTGAGCGATACGTATACTTGCGTTGATAAGTGTGCCTTTGGAATTATTGAATATTTTATACACATCTTTATCAAATTTATAACCGTTGTCAAGTTTTTGGCGCCGTTGCCGGGGATTTAAGTCTTCTAGCAGTAGTATCAAATTCTTGTATTTTTAAGCATATATAAAGTCGCTGTCAGGGTATAAGTCCATTTTTATTGTTCATTTCCAGCTTTATAGTTGAACATTCACTTCTCCTTTTTTTAATACATCCTCGCCACTTTGGCAGGTATAATTCCCACCTTTTGGAGCTCTAGTCGTTGTCATAGGAAAGAATTTCATTCTTTTGATCTTAGGGCTACCGAGGTTCTTCATGGATGACGGAATTTATAGATTGCTAACTGGGGATCTCTAAATTTGTTGGTTCAACCACCTTCACAACCTACTAGACTTAAGGTATTAGTAGTTGTGCACAACAGATCTATGGTAATCTAACCCATTTACCTCTACCTTTTAGGATCGCTCTACCTTCCTGTTATAGAGCTCCTTTGAGCCATGTTGCTCATTTAACTTTGTCAATATTATCTTAATGGCCTGATGTCGATAAGCTGTCACCCGTTTAGGATACGGTGTTTTTTCTTCTATACTGATGGCCTAGATGTGCTATGACATATTTGGATATCCCTGTCAAGATGTTAGAGGTTGTTCTGTGGGCTTCGTATGTCAATGAACTACTACTCATTTGGGATATGAGAGACTCACTCTCTACTAATTGCTTAGCGCGAGCTTTGAAGCACCGAGGCTTTCCCATATGAAATAACTTTCTTTTGATAACCTATTGCACCAGGTTCATTATAATATAAAACAAAAACCCTTTTATTGAGAGTATTCTTGGTTATCCGTAGGATGTAATTAACTAGTAGGGATATGTTCCTCTAGAAGTGCTCTTACACCTGACTCTTTGATTATGGGTAGTCTACGTAAATACTTCTTTCATAGATATGGGTTCAGTGTGCTTCCACCCGATCTTGTTTGGGCGGATATACTTGACTTATCCTTGTGAGGTTTGTCGTACGTAGACTCTCCACGTATGACTGTTTCTCTTATTCGTCACTTTGTTGTATGTCCTTTCTTACTGAATTTCTCTCCTCTCCAAATCACTTATATGATTTAGGAGGGGCATTTATTTGAATAAGAGATCTATATGATGATCAACAAGCCGTTGAATTCATTTAAACCAAAATAGAGAAAAATGAACGGAAACAAAATGGTGACTCCACTAGGGGTGAGTCTCTCTCTTCACACTTGAAGTTTCGCTTTCTGTGGTTATAGCCTCTCTCTCCTTATTTAAGATTTCGCTTATATTATCGTAACCTGGTTTTCTTCTTTTGAGTAACAGTTGAGCCTTTTGTAAGACCTTGGTTTTTCAGTCCATGCTTCAATTGTTAGGGGTAGCAATTCGACACATTTTGTCCCATATCATACCCTCTACAGTTCAGTTGGTGCATTATTGCATGTGTTGATATCGTTATACCTTGTGATTGGTTTCTTAAACTTTCATTGTTTTGATCGATGTCCCATTTAGACCACCTATGTAAAAGAGCAGACAGGTGGTCACAATCGCTATCACTGGGGGGAATTTCTTTCCCTCTCCTCGAGCGTTTTATGTGCACCTGAAGGTTAACCTTTGGTTACATCAAGCACCTCTATGAGATTACCTTATATGTTCCTATTCCCTCTATGGATTTTTCTCTGTGCTCTTCCTCGTAAAAGGGGAGTTGTGTATATTGAGTTGTTCTTGTTGTACTGGCTCACATCGAGCTTGTTTCTTTTACAAAAAGAGGCCGATGCCCGACAACAATGTGACACAGCATTTCACAATCTTTTTGAGACTCGTAGCTCCAGGTTTCCATAGATATCCCTACCATACATAGGTAAGTATTCTATTAGCAGTAGTTCTGTTACTATTGTCACTATTGTGACTTATGTCCCAACTCTCTTTCTATTCTGGTTTCTCCTTAGGAAGCACCTCTCCCTCGATTAAGCAAGAATGTCAGAAGGACTGAGAATAGATTGTTGTGAATTTAGTAGTATGATTGGCTTCAAGTTTTTATACATATTCTGACTTCAGTTTAGGTGGTATCTTTGACTCTCCAAATTGAGACTCATTTGCTACTGTCTCCGGTTGTGCGGACTACGTCCCGGCCGAATGTTTGTTGCATGCCCTCCTTTGAAAAGGAGTTGTTCATGTAACTCTTCTTTTTTCATAACAATTCATATCAATGCAACTATCTTTTAAGAAATAAGCTACTACTAGATAAAGATGTGCTACAATTCTCTTTATCATTTTCTAGCTTCTTATGTAGTCCTTTCTTATTTCAAGGATTTCCATCGTAATGGATGTGCACTATCTAAGAGTGCTAGAGTTACCTTTTTTGGTATCGTCTTCTGGTGATGTGGACAATGTCCCTGCCATGAATCTCTTTGGTTCTGTCTCGGGCTGATGCTTATATCCCGTCGATTGAGAATCACCTTTCTCATCCTCTAGAGTTTTGAACCATGTCCACACCATGAATCTCTTTGGTTCCAGCCCAGGATGATGGTTATATCTCGTCGGTTGTGAATAATCACCTTTTTTATTCTTTGGTGGTGTGGACCATGTTAGCACCATGAATCATTTCAATTCTAGCACGGAATGACGTTCAAATTCTGTTAGCTGAAAATCATTTCTCTCTGGTATCTAGCTGTGCAAATTATACCTCAACCAGGATTGACGAGAGGGCTCTCCCTCACGAGGAAACAAATTGCTCTAAACTTGTGATTAATCCCATATTAATGACTCCACTTCAGATCTTCTTGCCAACAAGATTATTAGAGCTATTTTATCCTTGAGAGGACATGATCCTATTTCTTGAGATGAGTTCCTTGTTCAGATTTCTGAAACGTCTGAGCAAGTTGTAGAAACTCTTCTACTTATAATATCTCCATGATCCTCATAGTAGGAGACCAAGATATAATTCTCAATCCACTATGAGATCTGGACAATTCCCATCAATTGTGCAGGCCATATGACCCACTTGAGTGATGCATGTGACTCTTGGTGTGGTACTTAGTGACGCTGTAGTGGATGATGTGTCAGGTATCATTAATGATCCTATTGTAGAGGCTTTGCCCACAATTTATGTTCCCCCTCTTTTAGTAAGCTGTACGGAATGTTTTGTGACTTCCCTATTCAACGTAAGATGAATTTATGTTTTGTTAATGAAGGAAGATTCGGGGTACTCCTGTGTCAATTCTCACCTTATTTGAGGGCACGGGTTGATTGCCCAATTTTGGAAGATACCCAATGAGTTAGGCAAGTTCCTTCCACTACACTTCTTGATATTTTGAATCCCTTTAAGGATACCCCAAGTTTAATTTCAAGGGAGCTAACCTCCCAGTTGATCTTACCTATGAGCCACAAAAATAAATCTTGAGGCAGAGCCTAACATAAATCTTGGAGATGATGTTATTTTATTACCAATCTCCTACTATGGATATACTCCTGCATAATAGGTTATTTTCTAGGGGTTGATTATTCTCCAAGCAAAAAAGTGTAAGGCTATATAACACAGTAGTCCCCAATGAGGAATGTTTGATTTAAGCTACATTAAAAAGCCTAATTAAAGCCAAACAACTCCGACATTGTATCTAGAATAATTTTTACATTAGACTATGAGTGGTTTACCTGACTTTGCTTTGAAGAGTGTGTTATTCCACCGCATTTGCTTATTAAGCAAGGCTATAATAGATGTCTTATACTCTAATTGAAGGGAATACCTACAAATTCTCTTATTGATAATATGTTGTATCGACTAGACTACCTTGCTAGTCTTGATCGATCCATGTTTAGCCGGGATACACATCTCTTAGGCTGTTTGAGAGTGACTCATTCAATTTAAGCTGGTATGCCTTCTTGGCTAAGCTCCCAATTAGATCATTTCATTGCTAACACCTTATTTTTCTAGTATTTGATCTAGTTAGCCTACCTTGAACCTGACGAGGATTTGGTGCCTCACCTATCTAAAACCTTATTGACTTTTTAATATGTTCTTAATGATAGAGCATCACTGTGAGATGGATTCATCCCCTATATCTAATTTCATGTATATTTCGTTAGACTTGGTTGATTATTATCACCTTGTCCATAGTCATGTTGAGCTGATTAGAGCACTTAGTCTCTAAGGTCAATCCTTAACTCATCATGATACCTTGATATCTGACTCTACTTATTAGATCTCTTTATTTATCTAACAGAGAAATACCTTGACCTTAGAGGTGGTGGTTTAAGATGCTTCTTTTCCATATAATTTTGTATTTTTTGGCTCTAACTATGGAAACCGTTGAGATGGTTGTTGTTGGCCGCTAAAAACATTTGAATTCAAGAATGTGTTTTGATTTAATTTAATATACATATAAATTTAATTTTTAGAAAAATAGTATTTTAATTTTGAAAAGATAATATTTTAGCTTTTGGAAAAACAAGACCAGACCGATCTCCTATAAATAAGAGTTATATAAACGAGCACAACACTACAAGTGACATATCTGTCCTGAGTATTAGACATGTTACTTATCTATGAGGCTTGATTAAATAAACTATAGAGTTTATGACATCCATCTGGTTTGTAAACCATATTTATATAAGCCGATAAGTTCCCCTATATGATATGAGAGATTATATAGGGTTTATATTACCTAAATTCTTAAAGCTCCCCTTATAGTTAATTACATCATAGATGACCGAGGTCACCTAAGAAAACTCTAGATTTAGATAAAAAAATATTGTCTTCAAGAATTTCAAAGGATAAGACCTTTCAAATATCAGACCAAGGAGTTTCAAATGTGAGAGACTCAAATTTGGAACATTTATTATGGAATCCAAAGGGAGAAAAATAGGGCATGCCACAGATTCCAAGAAGAACCTCAATAACTTCCCAAGCTATTGATGTGCCTAAAAATGTATTATTTTTTATGCTATATTTTATAATGATATTACTCTTTAAAGGTATGATTTCTTGTATTTTTAGTTGCTGGTACATCTAATTGAAGAATTTGGAGTGATTGGAGCAAAAGGAACCAAAATGGACCAAAATGGAGCAAATCGGGTCAAATCAGGGCACACCAAAGCCATGGGGGCAAAAAGCAGGGACTTAAGTGCCTGTGCCCGTTGCTTAAGTGGCCAAAATCATTTTTTAAGCACCCAAAATTGGTGCTTAAGCACCAAAAATGGCTTTCAATATATTAAACTCCACTTTCTGATTTTCACTAACTATTTTGGTTTAGAAGTAGAAGTATTATTGTAGTGATAATTGTAGGATATAATCAAAATCAAACCTTTATCGACCTTCCAAGCTAAGGTGTGTTACTCTAGACTAGAGCTTCACTTAAATGCCACAGTGATTAACCTCGATCTCCATGGGATCGATATTCGGGGCTTAATCAGAAAGCCCTATATTAATTGATAATGAAATGTGTACTTGTGTAGGGTCCTTATTATTTTAAGTTAAAATTGAAACCTTACTTTGCTTGGGATCAAGTTTTTGGCGCCTAGTGATGTCAACTTCATAAATCCATACATATAAAAAATATCGGAATCAAGTCTTTGGCGCCGTTGCCGGGGATCAAAACAGTTGATCTTTACTTTTAGGAAAATTTTGGTTGAAATAACTAGGCTTAGACTTGGAAAAGTGTAGTGTCGTAAATAATATTTTTGTGTGAAAAGTATTTTGTTTTTGTACGAAAAAATGTTGTGAAAAAACTATTTTTGCAAAAAACAAGGTGTTTGTGAAAATGTTTTATTGTGTTGAATATATTTTTTATTTTATTTGTTTAATTGTTGTGTATGTGAAATAAAAGATCTGCAGGACTTGTGCCTTATGATCCCGAGTTAGAAAAAATGAAAAAAATCAAAATACAAAAAGGACTTGAAAAACTAGAAATGAAAATGGAAAACATTAAAAATAGTAACTTGGAAAACATCATAAATCATTGAGGGATTATGTAAATCTTACAACAGATGAAATTCACTCAACTATACAAACCCCTGTCATAGAAGTTGACTCGTTTGAACTAAATCCAACGATTATCCAACTGGTGCAGCACAACCAGTTTGGGGGAACTCCTTCGAAGGATTGCTATTTACACTTATCAAGTTTTCTAGAACTTTATGCTACATTTCGCTATAATGACATATTAGATGAAGCTGTTAAACTAAGCCTTTTTTCCTTTCTCACTGAGGGATAAGGCTAAAATGTAGTTATACTCATTAGCACCTGACTCTTTTAAAAATTGGGAGGAGTTAACTTAGAAATTCCTAGCTAAGTATTTTCCACTTTTAAGGACAACTAAACTTAGAAATGACATTATCTCATTTTATCAGTATAAAGTGGAATCAATATATGAGTCATGGGAAAGATTTAAGGAACTCCTAAGAAACTGTCCACATCATGCTCTGCCCGATTGGTTAATCATGCAAACATTTTACAATAAGTTAGTAGGATCCCTAAGGTTTAAAATTGACGCTTTCGCTGGTGAATCATTAATGTGAAAACCATTTGATGAAGCATATGTGTTAATTGAAGAAATAGTTACAAATGAATTTCAATTGCCCTCTGCAAGGTTAAATTCTAAAAAGGTAGCCAGTGTTCATGATACAAATGCGATTGCAATCCTTGCATCTTAGGTTGCTGCAATATCAAGGAACTTGGACCAATTTGGAATGAACCAACCTCAATTTAGTATATTAAGTGAGGAAAGTTCATTAGGGCATATGATTGATTCTAACTTATCATATGAGAGTTTAAATACCATAAACAACCCATTTTCTAACTTTCACAACATAGATTGGAATAACCATCCTAATTTTAACTAGTTTCATACCACTGAGGGAGAAAACCAACAATGGAAAAATAATCATGCAAATCCTAATGGAAGTTGGAGTAATCCAAGGAACACAAACTATAGACCTTCATATGCACCAGAATCTAACAATGATCAACAATTTGAGGATAAGAAGATGTTTATAGAAGAAGTGGTATTGCAAAAGGGGAAACCATTTACAAGTTCAAAATGCTGCGATTAAAAACATAGAGAATTAACTGGGACAAATTGCAAATTCACTTAAAAATAGACCACAAGGAACACTTTCTAGCAACACTGAGATCAACTTTAAAGAGAACAATAATGAACAAGGAGAAGCCATCCAATTAAGAAGTGTAAGATAGATAGAGGATGTGGTTAGAAAAAAGAAAGACGTTGTGAGAGAAACAAAGGAAACTAAAAGACCTGAAGAAAACATTTATAAGGATCTGGAAAAATTAATATCTCCAACTAAAATCAATTTAGAAAGACCACCACCTCCATTTCCTCAAATACTTAGACATCATGAGTTAGATAAACAATTTTCAATGTTCATGGAAGTACTTAAGAAGTTAACGATAAATATTCCTTTCACTAAAGCCTTGGAATAGATGCCAAGTTATGGAAAGTTTATGAAGGAGATATTAAACAAGAAAAGGAATTTTGGGGATTATGAGATAATTGCACTAAGTGAGGAGTGCAACACTATAGTTCAAAAAAAGCTTGCTTAGAAACTTAAAGATCCTTGTAGCTTAACAATTCCTTGTGCAATTGGAGAAACAGTATGTGAAAAAGCTTGTATGTGATTTAGGATTGAACATTAATGTGATGCCCCTATCTATATTTTGAAGGTTAGGTTTAGCCGATATTTCTCCCACAACTGTAACCCTTTAGTTAGCTAATCGATCTATCAATTATCCAGAAGGGGTTATAGAAGATGTACTTGTTAAAGTGAATAAATTTATCTTTCCTATGGACTTTATTGTATTAGATATGGAGGAAGATAAGGAAAATCCAATTATTTTGGGGAGACCTTTTCTTGTTAGTGGACATGTTATGATAGATGTGCAAAAAGGAGAGTTGGCTATGAATATTAATGACCAGGAAATCACTTTTGATGTGTTATAGACTATGAAATATCCAGCTGAGAGAAAAGATGATAAGTGTTTTTGGATGAATGAAATTTATTATCTATTTAAAGAACATTTCCAAAAAAGTTTTGAGAGTAAGTTAACAGATGAGATCAAAATGGACTTTCATGATGAGTTGAAATGTTGTTTAAAGAAGACTATATGTATGTTCAAGAGAGGTTCGAAATAATGGACGTTACCAAAAATAGTAAACTTTTAATTTCATCTATTGAAAAATCTCATGAACTTAAAATGAATGTACCACATACAATTGTAAAGCCTACCTATTTAGGGAATTCATCTACACCACCAGTCTTTATATTTTCAGATTTGACTCAATCACAAGAACCTAAATTGAATGATAAAATTAGTAAAAGTTCTCCTAAGAAAGAGTTATTCAAAATCATTGAATGGCATATTCTGTGGTATACAGACAAATTGAATGAGATTCTGATACTGGGGCAACCAAAGTAAACATGGATACATCATATCATCGATGTTAGACCAAGCACTTCGTGGGAGGCAACCCATGATTATTTTTGCTATCTATTTTGTGTGATTGGTGTTATGTTGGATTGGATAATAGTGAGATGTTGGATGTTGATTAGTTTTTGATGTGTAAGAGTGGATTGGATTAATGCTGTGAGGTAATTCCTCTGTCATGACTAGATTTGTATATGATTTCTGGTAGTACCAAGTTGACGAGCCTGTTACAACTTAGTCCTCAATCAGCGCTGAGCATTACCTTAAAGCATGTAGAGTTTGGACTTGGACCATTCCATGTCAACTCTATTACTTCCTTTATCTAAATTTGCCTTCACTGATTAAGGTCATGAACTTACTTAGTGAACAATATCTGGATGAATTGCACTATTTTTATTTACCAGATTGTGTATACCTTTAACTTAGAGTAACCCTAAAATTGGCAACACATGAGGAAATTCTGGTAGTTTTATAACACACCCAAGTTAATAGTGTAGTTTCTTCCATTAGAAATTGAAATTAAGGAGGGGAAATGTGAGTAGAAGGGAGATCAAATTAACCTTAGTTGTTGTTTGTTTATGAATTTGTGAGTCTATGTATTAGAGTTTGTGTGTCTATGTTTGTGATTCAAGTTGAAAGAGTCATTGGAGATGACAAAACTTATCTCAATATTTTAAACTTGTTAGAATCCAACAATTCCTTTATAAAGTTTAAAATGTGTTCCTGTTTAATCTTTAGTTTGTAACTGTTTTACTATTTAAAATTCCTTTATAATATTATGTCAAGCATGTTTAGGCTACATTTACTTTCTACTGCAATATTATACCATGTGTTATTTCTTGATATTTTTGTAAAATGTGTAGTAAATTGTAAAAGTGATCTTTCCTTGCTGCATATTTTTATACTTCATTGTTACACATGTTTGAGCTTAAGTTCGGGGGGAAAAGAAGAAATGTTTCAAATTTAAAGCTTACTTGTTTTCAAAAGAACTTAAAATAAATTTGTATTTTATTTAAAATGATTAGTGATTTGTGGAGTCATCTTAAGGATGTTAGAATTTTAAGTATAAAAATGAAGTAGGAAAACTTAGTTGATATTTTTATTGAAAAGGGTGAACCTAGAGTTAAGGATATTTAGTGGAGAACTTGGGAAAATGAATAACTATCTTTAGTAGGAAAATTATATTTTTTTTTGAAAAATTAAGGATTCTTAGAATATGTATTTTCAAACATTTAAGGCTCTTTTAAAAATTATTTAAAAAGATACATCTTTTCAATTGAAGGAAAATAGTAAATTTTAACTTTAGAGGAGGAAAGTGTAATTCAATTTTTTTAAGGACTTCTCCAGATATAGTAATCCTCACATATTAAAAAAAGAAAAAAAGAAGAAGAAGAAAAAAATGGATCGAAAAGATCCTGAAAAAGAAAAAAATGTTAAAAAAAATAGAGAGGAGAAGCTTGAGGAGATGTCTTAATTTTCACTTGAGTCTTTCTAGAGTAAAGAACTTATAACAATCCTAAGCTTGATTTTTATATTTATATTAGTATAAATTATTTTTAAGAGAGTTCTCAAGTCTAGAAAGTAAAGTTCATAGAATCCAAACTTTGAAAAATCTACTTATATTTCTAAGGTAGATAGGAAAACAAATTTTCAAGTTTGATGATAAATATTTTAGACCTTGGACTAGTCTGATTCACTAAAAGTTCTTCTAACTTGAACTATCACATTTTTAGAACAAAATTTTAGCAATTACAAAGGATGATCCATTAACTCTAATCTACATAAATTATTTTAAAAATGTAGTATAACTTGAGAACAAGTTATGTTTAAGTTTGGGGGACTTTGATGTGCCTAAAAATGTATTATTTTTTATTCTATATTTTATAATGATATTGCACTTTAAAAGTATGTTTTCTTGTTTTTTTAGTTTCAGGCACATCAAAATGAAGAATTTGGAGTGATTGAAGCAAAATGAACAAAAATGGACCAAAATGGAGCAGACTGGAGCAAATCAGGTCAAATCAGGGCACACCAGAGCCATGAGGGCTGAAAGTAGGGACTTAAGTGCCTGTGCCCGGTGCTTAAACACCCAAAAAGGTGCTTAGGTGCCAGACAAAGTGGAGGGCGCTTAAGCACACAAAATCGATGCTTAAGCGCCAAAAATGGTTTTCAACATATCTTCTAGAATATACATCAGATTGAGACGATTTTTGACGTGGTGCTTCGTGTGTATCTTAGGGAATTCATCAGAAATGATAAAAGGGACTTTCTAGAGGTATTTGGGGTGGTTATAAAAAGTTTTGAAAAGGCACTTAAGACACCTCTTGGAAGATTCATTGAATATGGACATTTTTGAAGAGACACTTAAGCAACTCTTCGGAAATTATAAATAAGGTTTGGAAATGTTCTTAAAATGACTCTTGGACTCCTAAATCAATTGAAAGAGGAGAAGAAAACTTGGAGAAGAAGAATAAGGCTTAGGTGTGAGCTCCAAGGGGAGACGACTAGGTGAGAGAGAATTTCTTCTTTTCTTTTCACTTTATTCTTGGAGAGGATTTTAAGAAAATTGCTTTTGCTATACAAGGAGAGTTTGATTTCCATAAAAGATAAAAATTTTTATTATATTTTGATTTGAATCTAGTACTTTTTTTGCATGGTTTTAAAGACTCATTCAATGAAAAGTTCTTGTTGTTTCTCCTTGTGTAGTGAGTAGTTTTCCTTAACTCTTCCTTCTTATTATGAATTAGTATGCATGTGTAGGATATAAAATTGAGTAGAGTGAGAAAATATTGTGATATTTTTACTTTTTTCTTCATTTAAATGTAAACTTAATCAACTTGTATGTTAAAATATGTTGTGAGAAAATGTAAGATTCGTGATGGTGTTGTCTCAATCAACTGTGGTAGAATCACATGAGATTGTATGGATGAGAATGTAGTTTATATGGTTGAGTGCAAATAAATAGGAAAATAATCTTTGATGGGTGTATAATTAGAGGATATTCAAGTGACAGGCTAAATCCCCTTAATTTGGTCTATTATTTTAGGTTTTGATACGAGATTTTAGCCTCCAGGTGGAGGGATAAGAGGGAACTCTAGAGTGAGAGCTAGTATCTTCCTTGCCTAGCCTGTCTTCAGAACTATTCAAACTTTAGATTAACCAATGTTCTTTATAGCATCTCTAGTAAGATTAAAGAATATAATTGCTCCTATTTTTGACAATCTCTCTCTCTACTTGTTTTACTTTTACACATGTCACTAATTTCATTGCATGAGGAAGGGTACTTTTAATATATTAAACTTCACTTTCTGATTTTCACTAAGTATTTTAGCTTCGAAGTAGAAGTAGCATTGTAGTGGTAATTGTAGGATATAATCAAAATCAAACCTTTATCGACCTTCCAAGCTAGGGCGCGTTACTCTAGAATAAAACTTCTCTTAATGTCATAGTGATTAACCTCGATCTCCGTGGGATTGATATTCAAAGCTTAATCAGAAAGCTCTATATTACTTGATAGTGATGCGTATACTTGCATAGAATCCATACTATTTAGAGATAAAATTGAAACATTACTTTGCTTGGGATCAAGTTTTTGGTGCCTAGTGGTGTCAACTTCATAAATGCATACATATAAAAAATATCAGGATCACTTATCCTATGGTTTGGCTTTAATTTCGAGAAGGAAATTATTAAATGTTTCATCCTACCAATTATTTTTATTTAGGGCTTACATTTGCATGAAAAAATCATACAAATAGCCTGGAAGATAAGATTTTTTATCTCGTAACGAACGACAACATTGAAATCCTAAAAGTAGTTAAGGCTTAAATTGCACAACATGATTGTGCAAAGGCCTAAAGATAAAGTGAGGATTTATGTTGCCCTTGGCAAAAAACCTTGAAATCCTATGACTGGTTATTTAGTTCTAAGGAGAGTTTTGCTACTGTAGATCCACTTGCTGTTGTAGAAAGCTACCCTCGTAGTTAGCTCCAAACTCCTCAACGAAGTACCAGTCCTAAAGTCTAAGGGTTCAAAGGTTTAAATGAAAAGTTTCAATTCCATCATTATGGGGAAGGGGGGTTAAAGTTAAATAAAATGACACCAGTTAGGATCCCAAGGTTCCCTCATTCTGGTTACATTATTTTGTTTTAAATTTACTTAGCTTAAACGAGTTGTTAAGTCATTTAAAGTAAATAAATATTGTTAGCAACTGTAAGTTACCTTATCCGAGAGACTCCTGTAAATTCAGAAGGTAGTTTTATGAAATTTTTGTTTTGAAAAATGTTGTTTAATTTTAAAAAATGGTTTGAATTTTTTTTAGTTTTGAAAAGTTTTCAGTTTATCAACCAAGCATGCATGGTATGTAGAAAAAGTATTAAATTGTAGTAAATGAAGTAACAGTAAGTAAAAAAATATTATAAGGCACACCTATCACCTCTTGCTACTCCCGTTGAAATATTAGAACTTGCAAAAATTTTATAGGAAGTTTAAATAAATTGCAAGAAATTAAAATAAGAAAACCAGTCGATGGTGTAGTTACCAAACCCTAGGTCATTACTCGGTGGGTCCTTAAACGTTTTAAAGGATGATTTTATTAAATAAAGAATAATAAGTTAAATTATCCTTAAAAGTATCCAAAAGGTCATAAAAGTGTTCGGGAACAATCCCTAACAACCTTTAGAACCCTTTAAAATGTTTTGAGTTCAATTGATCATCCCAAACTTTTAAATTTAGTTTTAATGAATTAATACACCTTATGCTCAGTGAACTTTAATGTTATCTCAAGTGTGGGGTAATCAGGCAGTCACTTAATGTTTTATTAAAAAATTATGTGAATATGTACCCCAAGGGAAAGCTTAAGCCATTGAAGACCTTGTGCCCACCACTAAAACTGGGCTTGAAGTATTTTCAAAATGTTCGTGATTGTTATATTATCTTCTCTAAACCTCATTAAACAATCTTGGAACAACCCTACTCGCTGGTCCTGACTTTCTATATATATAGATGTAAAATGTGATGTATGCAGTTATATGATTAATTTCCTTAATAGTTATTCTTAATTTGCAACAAAACTAAAAAACTTGATTCAAAGTAAAAGCTAGGTAAATCTTTCACTATGAAGCAAATAAGAATGCAGTTATAGTATTTCAATATGGGATACTATGCAAGTATACATATCTTTATCAAGTAATATAGAACCTTTTGATTAAGTCTCAAATATCTAGCCCATAGGGAGAACTAGATTTAAATAACAAAATTTACTTAGCAATATATTCTTACTTAAACTTAAGATGTTAAAATAGGACTGAAAGTTCAATTTTTTTTTTAATTTTTTATAATTAAAAATAAAGTAAGCAACTAATTAACTTAATTAAAATGCTTGCAAGATGAATGCAATATAAACAAAATATCTTTTTCCTGATTATGAATCTGTGATAAATATAAAGATTCTGTTGTGGAAGTATACTAAATGTGTTGTGCCAAAAAGGAGCAATAATATTCCTTACTAGAGATGCTATAAAGAACATTGGTTAATCTATAGTTTGAATAGTCTTGAATACCGGCTTGGTAGGGAAGATACTAGCTCACTCTAGAGTTTCCTCTTCTCCCTCCACCCCGGGGCTAACATCTCATATCAAAACCAAAAACTATAAATCAAATTGGGGGCTTTAGCTTGTTACTCTAAATTCCACTAATTTTATACCCTTGAAAAGTTTATTTCCCTATTTATTTGCACTCAACCCCATGAACTACATTCTCATTCATGAAATCAATATGCTATTCTAACCATTGTTGACTGAGAAAATAGCATCTTGGATCTTACATGTTCTCACATAGGTATTAACATCTTAATTGACCAAATCAAGAAGTAAATGAAGTGCAAGGTTTCAAATCATCACAACTTATTCCAACATTGAAGCCTAACACTTCACATAACTTCCTTTAAGTAATTAATTACTTATCATTTTAAGGAAAAAGATAAAGAAAACTACTCAGAATCCATGGAGAAAACACAACCACACATGAGTTTAAAAGTACAAATCATGCACACAAACAAGAATTTTAAATTAAAACCAAGTGTAGTAACAAAAATAAACACTTATCTCAAATCCCCTCCACAAAATGTCTTGAATTTTCTTTGAATTCTCTTCCTTCACTCACAATATAAACTAAAACTAAAAATAAAAAGAAAAGGTGGTCGGCGGCTGATGTGAGATTTTCTATATGCAAAAATATTGACACCACTCATGGCGTCAAAAACTTGATGCAGACAAATTTATAATAAATATGCAATATAATCCCAACAAAAATACTTTTTATTAAAAAAATGTTGTTTTAAAACTCTTTTTAAACTGTCAAATCTCTTTTAATATTAACGCAAGTATACATATCGCTCAAGTAATAAAAGGCTCTAATGGAGTCCTAGATATTGATCCCGCAGAGAAGTTGGAAAATCCTAATGTAAATTATGAAAATTATTTTATATCAAAAACAAAAAAAATAAAAGTAAAGTGTGAAGTTTGAAAATTGACTACTCAGTTGAATGCTAATTAAAATGCAGGTGTAAGATTACAGAAATTAAACTAAACTAAATACTAAACCTTCAAAAGTAAAATTATAAAAATTAAATAAAGTTTTTGTTGTGATGAAAAGTTTTAATTTAAGAAAGCATCCTTCCCCTTTAAAATGACTACAAGGTTTGTGAATAAATTGAAATCATTTGGAAAAATATATATAAAAACTATTTTGTGCCCAATAGGAGCAATTCTATTCTTTACTCTCTTCCGAGTACTATAAAGAACATTGACTAATTCAGAGTTTGGTCCATAATTTTGTGGTTAGGCTGGGAGGATACCAATTGCACTCCAGAGCTCCGACTACTCCCTCCCCTGAGGGCTAACAATCTCACATTAGTTTCCAATCAACTGAACCAAATCGGGGGTTTTAATCTGTCACCTTAAAATCTCCAATTTTGCATCCAAAAAAGTATATTTCCCTATTTATTTGCTCCCAATCCCACAAATAACATACTCTCCAATGAAATCAAAAGTGATTCTCCCTATGTTGTAGAAATCATATCTCATTTAAGAACATATGTCTCTCAACAAGTTTTAACATTTCAATTGGCTAGATCGAAAAGTACATGAAGAACAGAGTTCAATTCATCACAAATTATTATCATTTAATATATTCCTTACAAAACCATATCTTCAAAGATACAAGAAAACACAAATTTCATATATAAAAATAAGTTTACAAAACAACAGAAATAAAAATACAACTTATCTCACAATCCTTCCCAAACAAATCCCTAGAAGTTCTCTCCAAGCCTTTCTCTCTTTACAGTCACTCCTATTTCTCTCTTAGAAGTGTAATGAAGAAGAAATCTCTCACCTTCCCTCTCCTCTTACAACCTTAGAAGAAAATATCCTCTTCTCTCTCTCTCTAACTCACGCCACTCTCTCTCTCTCTCTCACGGCACAAACAAAAGCTTTTCTCCAACTCTATGAAGTCTTCTTCTTTTTATTTGGGCTACCTCCTTTGGAAAAGAATTCAAAATTCCCTCCAAAATTCTCTCCAAAAGTCAACTCTTTTTAATTCAATAGAAGTTTCATTTGATCCGAGAGTCATATCCCTTCGTAAAAGAACCTTCTAAAGTGTCTAGATGCATTGAACTACTCTAAGGGGTGTGTAGAGCAAGTGTACCTTTGAAAATTTGCGCAAAACCACCTTAATTTGAAAAATTTTTCCCTAATGCATCAGGCGCCAGCTCTCTAAATTTTGGTGCATCATGCCCCCATCTGGCGCATGATGCACCAGAATCCCAAAATTGGCTGTTTTGGCTCCGAGTTTCATCATTTTTGCTATTTTTGCTCCAAATTCCTAAAAATGATATACATGCAACAAAAACACAAAAATAACCTTCTTTAAAGTGCAATATCACCAAAAATAGGCATAAAATAAGTACCAAAACAATATATTATTTTGGTGTATCAAAATTTCCAAAACTTAAATGTTACTTGTCCTCAAGCGACACTTTTATTACATAAAATCATATGAGCTAGGATAGAGATTAACTTCTATACTTTAGTTTAAGAAATAGAATAGAAAAATTTAATAAAAACCCTTTAATAACTTAGATTCAAACTCTAAGTTTAGGAATACATAGTAATCAAACTTAAGATTTTTGAATCTCTATTCATTTCAAGTAGAATTGCAATTTGTCATACTAAGGCCATTTAGAACATTCATATGAAAAAGAACTTCATCAAACCTTATTAGGAATGCTACTAATACTCCAATATTAGTTTAGAAAATGTAATAAAGCTCATTCCTTAAGTTGATTCAAGTGAAGCTTATTTTTAATTAGACATCTCCTCAAGCTTCTCCTCACTTATTTTTCTTTTCTTTTTCTTTTGCTTTTTCAAGTGAGGAATACTATATCTCGATAGCCTTTAATAATTTTGAACTTCACTATCCTCTTCTTAAAGTTAAAACTCTATTCCTTCTTCACTTTATAAATTCATATTAGTTTATGATTTTTCATAAAGTCTCATTCTTTTCTTTTTACATGATACTCTAAAATTCTCAACTCTTCAAAAATGCAATTTTCTTTATTTTAAATAGAAAAACATAGTCTTATCCTATCATACCAAATATCTTTAACTTTAGAGTTGATCATCATTATTTAAAACTTTTTACTTAAATTTACCAAAATATCTATAAACATAAGTATAGTCATTTAAAGTTAAATTTTAATATCCCAGGCCATGTTAAATTAATTTTAAAAATATTTTTACTTAAGGACAAATAAAATTTAGTTCAATCCTTTTAAAAAGAAATTTTTCTTTCCCCCAAACTTACGTTTTTAAGTTATTTTAAAAGTATTTTTAGTATAAAATTTAGTAGGTGAAAGAAAACAGTAAATACATGAAAATAAAAAAATGTCATGTATAGGATTTCTAAATTTGTAACTGGGTTCTAGTACACTGCAGGCACTAATTGTAAAACTACATACAGGCTTTAAGGAATTAAATAAAATATAATAAATTCTAGAGAACTTATTGAGAATTAAAACATAAATACAGAAACTGAAAAATAAACTAAACTGGCAAACTAAACTGAAAATACAAAAAATGTAGAAAAGTGAAAGTCTACAGTTACTATTACAGCTTCAGTTCACAACACAACATAAACGTTTTTACTACAATAGTTTTAAAATGAAAGTACATCACAATACAACCAACAACAACAATCAAACATCAATAACAAACTAAACTAGACTCCTAAAATATCAATCCTTATCTCCTTCCTCTTCATCATCTGATTCTTCTTCTTCTTCTTCTTCTTCTTCATGAATGGGAGTATAGGGAGTGAAACTAGGGTAAGCAGGAAAGTCCACAATAGGTTCGCCCAAAAGATGTCTTACAATGACATTCTTAAACTCAATATCATGTTGAACTCTCCTTTGTTGATATTCATCATTATATGCATTCCTTGCTCTTATCTCTCCTAACCGAGTTTGAATATTAACTATATCCATTTATTGAATCATTAGTTGATCCATAATACTTTCAAGAGATGTAGATAGAGAAGTAGATGCCCCTACAACAGATGTAGAGGGCCCATCCCTTCTTCCACTTCTAGACTCAACAAATGATTCTACTCTTTGAATCATATGCCTCCCAATCGGATTATGTTGTTGTAATCTCTCTTCATATCTATGGGATTCTACTCCTGATTGTTCACATAGAGTGAAAATTAAGGCAGGGTATCCCAATCCTCCAGCTGTAGAACTATCATCTATACTCCGAGCATGTTGAACTATAAATGCACCAACATCTATTGCCTTCATGTTCTGAATGCAATAGATTAACACAACTCTGTATTTTGTAACATTAGTTAAATGATTTGTTGGTAACAGTCTGGCAGAAATGAAGTGGTGTCATTTTTTTGATTGAATAGTAACATGGAAGCAGGGAAGTTATCTATCTTATTATTCTTAATCTTCCATTCCCCTCTTCCATCAGTCAAAAATGCAATCACTTTCTCTAATGATGAATCAATCATCACAAATACAGTGTATTCATAAAAAAATACACCGCTCAAACCATAAAAAGTATTGATCCGATCTGTAGTAAATTCAACCTGCTTACCTCTCACCAAGAGGTGATCATCAATAGTGAATCTCAGGTTAGCGTAAAACTCCCGAACCATCGAAACAATCGCTACAACAATGAAGTAGCAGAATCTTTCCCAATTCCTGGTAAGAATTATTCTCTCGACCTCGCCACCCAGGTTTGCAAACGCTCGTTCTTAGATCATTCTTTTTGTCTCCATCTAAGTATTATAATTATGCTAGGCTTTGAAACAAAGAAATTTTCATGCACCGAAGTCCTCGGATGGCCTTCCTCTCTTACCTCGGTGAGCCATCTGAAATATCTATGAAAATTCAAATATAGTCTAAATAAATTATTAAATAAAAAATCTAACTCCTCAAGCAAGGTTATTTGGTAAGAAACTTTTCACCATGAGTTTTCTTCAAGCATTTTCATCAAAAATCCCAATTTTTAGATCTCCTAAAATCCATGGAGAAAATAAAAAAATTCTAAGTAAATGTGAAGCTCTTACCAAGAGAAGATGATATCTATAGTTTTAAGCCTCTGAATCCTTCTCTTTCTTCAACAATGTGATGCCTAGACCAAGATCTTGAGGTAGAAGATGACTCAAGTAACAAAAATGGAGTTTGTCTGTGCAATTTTATGGTTTTCTAGGCAATATAGCGTGTTTGGACCTTTGGCAAACCATGCGCCAAGGCTCTGTAAGTTGGCGAATCATGTGTCAATCTGGTGCATCATGCGTCAGAGCTCAAATTTTCTAGATTTTGGTTTCTGTGGAAATCTGCTCAGTACCACTTTATGTTAGCCTCTATTTGACTCAAATAAACCTTTCTAAGCATATTAAACATCATAATAACATATAACTTTCACAAACAACACGAAACTCACATTTATATATAAAATCCATGCTATTACAAACAAACATTTTTCAAGCCAACAAACATCAAATTTAGTGTTCTAAAGAAAACCAACATCTTAACACTGAAATCTAAACATTAAAATTCAAAACATAAATATAGATAATGCTCATTAGAAAGGAAATGCAATCCAACTCAACAAACTAAAACAAAAAGTACTACACAGAACATTTTGTGCATAAATTAAGATCAAACATCATCTTCACTATCATCCTCCTGGATATCTCCCATTGATTGGTAGTGCACATACAAATTGTAGAAGGGTCGAAATGGAAATTCATCCGTTAAATTGTCCTCCTCAATCCAAGAATGTTTCTTGAACATACATACCAATCCATCTTCAACACATCCTATATGTTCAAAATGTTCCTTTAGTATCCTATCCAGATGATCCAGCATTTTAGTAATATTTCCAATCACGAGCATGTGATTCTGCACCTCTTTCTCTATCTTCTTGATCCTCTTTGAAAGTGCACTCAAGTTGTAGTAAGGCTAAACAGGTGATGAATTCTGAGATCATTGATCCATCAGTACATTCATATCATTTTCATCTCCCATTCCAATACAGTTGCAGTAGACTTCTTGATCCATCAGATTCCAAGGAAGTAGCACTTTTTCCCAACTTTCATAAAGTACTTGTGATTGACTGCAAAGTAAAAAAATAGTGGATGGATGTCCCAGTCTAGTTATAGATCCATTCACAATCAAAATCAAAACTGATTTCACAACTATAGCTCCAACCTCAATAGGTTTTCTGTTTTGAATTCAGTAGTTCAGAATGACACTCTCCTTAGTGACCTTACTAATTTTCATGGTAGGCAGTAATTTCAATGCAATAAAGAAATGCCAGACTTTTGAAACTGAATTTAAAAATGACAAAGAAAAACTTACATTTCCATCATCTCTGGTCTCCCAGTTTGCATCTTCATCTGTCAGGTAGTGGAAAAGTTCATTCATATTCTCTCTTGTAGGGGTAAAGTTTGCATAATGGAAGATATACACATTTTCAATCATAAACATCTCATTTATTCTTGAAGGAGTGAACCACACAAACCTACCTCGCATGTAAATTATTCCTTCGTCGATCCCATGAAGATTTGCCTAAAATTATTTTACCACAGGAACAAAAATAACGACAGTAGTGTAGCAAAGCACTTCCCAACGCCTCTGTGCAATAGTTTCTTCTACTCGAGTATTTGACATGTTGAATCCCTGATTTACAAATCCCCTTTCTTTGATAACCTTCTTCACTAGAACTCAATCATTTAATTTTTGTGCATCAAAATTGATAAACTTTCTCTGATTGAAAATTCCAAATCTAGCGCAGTTTCTAAAGTGGGAAGCCATAGCAATTGAAAAGTGGTGACTCTTCCCTTATTTCCTCACCCCAAAATATAGTTTGGAGTCAGTTTTTAGGAGTTATATGGAAAAGAAATTGCCAAAAACCGCTATTTGACATGTTTTAAACATTTTAAGACCTGGGGCGCATCATGCATTGATCTGGCGCATTATGCGCCAGCTCTTTAGAAAGTGGTGCATCATGCGCTAGTTCCAAAATTTTCATCATTTCGATTTCGATCCATTAAATTCTTAATTTTTCTATAAAATCAGGCAAATAAAGATGTTTCTAAATATTTTATCAAATATACGGACTACGTAAAGACCTAAACATAAATATAGGTAAAGTACATCAAACAAAATAAACTCGACAACTAACAATACATATGGGTTGCCTCCTACAAAGCGCTTGGTTTAATGTAGTCAGTCCGACATTCGCAGTCTTATTCTGGATGATCCAACATTATTGTCTCTTTAAAAACTGGTCTTTGTGCCAATTCACTTTAAATATTCTTCCAGTCTTAGGGTCTTCAATATTAACTGCCCCATAGGGACTTCAATTTTCCAGGAAATAATTTCAATCTTGTATTGTATAATAAAACTTCCTGCTCTGGTTCAAATTCTCTTTTTATTATCTTTTGATCATGTCATTCTTTCATCTTTTCCTTATAAATCCTTGTATTATCGTATGATGCATTCCTAATTTCCTCAAGCTCATTCAATTGTAATAATATTTTCTCACCAGCTTCTTTTAAATTGAAATTGAATTCTTTTATAACCCAATAAGCTTTATGCTCCAATTCAACTGGCAAGTGATAAGTTTTCCAAAAAATTAATCTATAAGGGGACATTCCTATAGGTGTCTTATAAGTTGTCCTATATGCCATAATACAATATCAAATCTAGTAAACCAATCAATTTTACTAAAATTAACACTCTATTCCAAAATTCTCTTAATTTCAAGATTAGATACTTCTACTAAACCAATAGTTTGGGGATGATAAGTACTTGTAATTTAAAATATTTTTAATTTAAAATTGTGAAACACTCAGAGCATTACATCGAGGTAAAGCGATTGCTTCAATCAATTTTGAAATGTAATCCTATGCAATCAATATATACATATTTTTGAATGAAGGAATAAATTGGCCCATAAAATTCAATCCCCACGCATCAAAAATTTCAATTTCCAAATTAAAATTTAGAGGCATTTCATTTCTTCTTGAATATTACCTGCTCTCGGACACCGATCACATGTTTTTATATATATATATATATATATATATATATATATATATATATATATATTAACATCTCTAAATAGAGTAGGCCAATAAAATCTAGATTGTAAAATTTTATGAATAGTTCTATCATTCCCAAAATGTCCTTCAAATTCAGAATCATGACATTTTTGAATAATTTCTTGAATTTCTTTATAAGGCACACATCGTCTCATCATTAAATCTTTACATTTCTTATATAAATAAGGATCATCCAAAAAATAAGATATTGCATCATGAATGAATTTCTTTTCCTACTATTTTATTAATCCATATGGTAAAATAACAAAAATAATATAATTTACAATATCTCCATACTAAGGTATTTCCCATCCTTTTACATCATAAAGTCGTTCGTCATGAAAAGTTTCATTAATTTCTTTTTTCCATATCCAGTATTTCTTCTTGTTCTAGCCTCAAAAGATGATCAACAATTTGATTATCAATCCCTTTCCTATCGACTATTACAAAATCAAACTCTCGCATCAGAAGTACCCCTAATTAATCTTGGTTTAACATCTTTCTTTTCCATCAAATATTTAATAGTTGAATGGTCAGCATGCATAACACATTTAGCTCCAATTAGATATGATCAAAACTCATCAAAACCATACATAATAGCTAATAGCTCTCTTTCAACGTTGGTGTAATTAATTTGAGCATCATTAAGAGTTTTACTATCATAATACATAACTATAAAAATCTTATCATATATCTTCCCTAAAACAACTCTAATTGCATAATCTCTAACGTCACACATAAACTCAAAAGGTTTCTCTCAATCAGGTGAAACAATTATAGGAGCAGTGATCAACTTTACCTTTAAAGTTTCAAAGGTTTTAAGGCAATCTTGATTAAAGTCAAATTTTGTATCTTTTTCCTAAAGTTGACATAAAATTTTAGTAATTTTTGAAAAATCTTTAATATATCTCCTATAAAATTCAGCATGTCCTAAAAAGCTCCAAACTCATCTTGTAGATTCGATAAAACCTGTATTTTTGTAGGATCTACTTCCATGTCTTTTTCTAAAATTTTATGCCCAAGCACAATTTCTCCTGCAACCATAAATTGACATTTTTCTGAGTTCAATACGAGATTAGTCTTTTTACAATGTTCCCGAACTTTCTCTAAATAATTTAAAAATATTTCGAATGAAGTTTCAAATATAAAAAAAATGGTTCATAAAAACTTCAATCCCTTTTTCAATCAAATCACTAAAAATTGACATCATACATCTATGAAATGTTGCAGGTGCATTGCATAATGCAAAAGGCATTTGACAAAAAGAAAAAGTTCCATAAGGACTAGTAAATGTTATTTTCTCTAGATCTTCTGGAGCAATAAGTATTTGATGATAACCGGTATATCAGTCTAGAAAACAAAAATATTTATGCCCAACTATTCCATCCAAAATCTGGTGGTAAAGTAAAATGATCCTTCCTGGTGATAGAATTTAATTTTCTATAATCTATGCAAGTTCACCATCCAGTGACTTGTCTTGTTAATATTAATTCATTATGCTCGTTTGTCACTACAGTCACATTTCCTTTCTTTGGAACACAGTGAATTGGACTAACCCAAGCACTGCCTGAAATATGATATATTATTCCAGCATCTAACCATTTTAAAATTTCTTTCTTTACTACTTCTTTTATCATAGGATTTAATCTCCTTTAAGGATCAGCTCTTGGTTCATGTTGATCTTCTAATAAGCTTCTATGCATACAAATTGAAGGACTGATTCCTTTAATATCAGTCAATGTCCATCCAAAGGCTTTCTTATATCTTTTCAAAATTTCCAACAACTGTTGTTCTTGCATATCAGTTAATTCCAAGGATACTATAACATGTAATGTCGATAAATCTCCTAAAAATGCATAGTTCAAATATGTAGGAAGCATATTCAGTTCTAGTTCAGGGGGTTTCTCAATAGATGAATTCAAATTCTGGTTACATTTTGTAGGATCTAACATTTCAAATCTTACCTGAACTTACATTTCCATCATCTCTAGTTTCCCAATTTGCAGCTAATCTCAGAGTTACAGTTGTAGGTGAAATATCTCCTAAGCCCAACCTTCTAAAAATTGATAACGGCATAAGATTAATACTAGCTCATAAACCACATAAAGCTTTTCCATAAAATTGTTCGCCAATAACACAAGGAATTGTAAAACTTCCAGGATCTTTAAGTTTTTTAAGAAGATTTTTCTAAATTATAGTGTTACACTCTTTGCTAAGTGCAATAGTTCCATTATCTATAAAATTCTTTTTCTTATTAAGTATATCCTTCATGAACTTCATATAGCTTGACATTTGTTCCAAAGCTTCAATAAATGGAATTTTTAACGTTAATTTTCTCAAAATTTTTAGAAATTTTGAAAATTGATTATCTCTATGTTAATGCTTCAATCTTTGAGGAAATGGAGGTGGTGGTCTTTCTACAGTGATTTTCATTGGCTTAATAGAATTTTCTGACTCAAAATGAAAATCTTCACCCGATTTTTCATTTTTCATCTCATCTTTTTCTACTTCAGTTTCTTGTTGAACTCTGTTTTTTAATTCTTTTCTACTTCTCAGTTGAATAGCTTTAATTTATTCTTTGTTCTGATCTTTAGGATTTACTTCAACATTAGTAGGCAATGTTCCTGGAGGTCTATTGCTAAGTGTAGTAGCAATACTTCCTAAATGATTTTCCATGTTTTCTGATAGCAGCTCCTTGATTTTTTAATTGACTACCCATCTGCAATATCAATTCTTTCATTGATAACTTTTTCTCCTTACTCTGCAAATTATTAAAACCTGGGGGGTAATAAGGTTTATATTTTTGGTTCCCTTTGTTGTTGGAGTTTCCCAATGAGTTCACAATGTTGTTTCCCATTGCAGATTTGTAGTATTAGAATTATTGTTACTCCAACTAAAATTTAGATGATTGTTCTAGCCAAGATTATAATAATTGGCATAAGGATTATTAGAACTATTTTTTACTGCATTTAAAGTCTCATAAGAAGAATGAGATTCTGTCATTTGTCCCAATGTGTTTTCCTCAAGCACAGGTTTTATCTGAGAATAATTCATTCTATATTGGTCTATCTTCTTTGATATAGCAGCTATTTGGGCAGCTAAAATACATTTAGCATAAGAATCATGAATACTAGCTACTCTTTTTGGATTTACCCTTTCAGAGGGCCATTGAAAATTATTAGTAGCCATCTCTTCAATTATTGAATATGCTTCATCAAATGGGTTTGACATTAATGATCCACCAGCAGCAGCGTCAATTATCATTTAGGAGATCCAACCAACCCATTATAAAAAGTTTAAATTATTAACCAATTTGGAAACACATGATGTGGACACTTTCTAAGGAGGTCTTTAAATCTTTCCCAGGCTTCATAAATTGATTCCCTTCAAACAGACAAAAATATGTGATATCTTTTCTCTACTTAGCAGTATTTAAAGGTGGGAAATATTTAGATAAGAATTTTTGTGATAAATGTCCCCATGTTCTGATAGATTCAGGTGCTAATGAGTTTAACCACATCTTAGCTTTATCCCTTAGTGAAAAAGGAAAAAGTCTAAGTCTGACGGTATCATTTGACAATCCATCATACATGTAGCACACAATTCTAAAAAACTAGAAAGATGTAAATTAGGATCTTCAATAGGTGTTCCTCCAAACTAATTATTTTGTACCATTTGGATAATAACAGGTTTAAGCTCAAATGAATTGAGAGTTACAGTAGGGTTTTGAATAGTCAAATGAATTTTATTTACTGTAGGATTTGCATAATCTCTTAAAGTTCTCTGGTGATTTTCATTTTCATTTTCAATATGTTTAAATTGCAATCCATTTTGCTAAACTGACCTTTCTCTTTTTGTTGTTTTCAAATATTCCTAACAATTTGTTCTAACTCAGAGTCGTTAGGTAATAAATTTTTAGATCTCACACTACGCATAAACTGAATAAAGCAAGTACTTAAAAATAAGCAAACACACTAAAATAAGAAAATGTTCAAATTAAACTACAAACACTGTTTTTTTTATTTTTTGAAATAAAATAAAGTAAAATACTAATATTTTCCATTACTTCCCCGACAACGTCCCCAAAAAATTGATACGAGATTTTGTATATGCAAAAATGTATGAAGTTGACACCACTCAATGACGCCAAAAACTTGATGCAGACAGATTTATAATAAATATGCAATATAATCCTAACAAAAATATATTTAATAAAAAAATTTATCTTTTAAACTTCTTTTTAAACTGTCAAATCTCTTTTAATATCAATACAAGTATACATATAGCTCAAGTAATAAAGGGCTCTAATTAAGTCCTAGATATCGATCCCACAGGGAAGTTGAAAAATCCTAATGTAAATTATGAAAATTATTTTCTATCAAAAACAAAAAAAAAGTAAAGTGTGAAGTTTGAAAATTGACTACTCAGGTGAGTGCTAATTAAAATGCAGTATGACTACAAAAATTAAACTAAACTAAATACCAAACTTTCAAAAGTAAAATTGCAAAAATTAAACAAAGTTTTTGTTGTGACGAAAAGTTCA
>NEWO01000614.1:17744-32965 GCA_003013225.1 Phalaenopsis aphrodite | reverse complement strand
CTCTTCTCTCTCTCTCTCTCTAACTCACACTACTTTCTCTCTCTCTCACGTCACACACAAAAGCCTCTTCTCCAACTCTATGAAGTCTTCTTCTTTTATTTTGGGCTGCCACCTTTGGAAAAGAACTCAAAATTCCTTCCAAAATTGCCTTCAAAGGTCAACTCTTTTTAATTCAAAAGATGTGTCATTTGGTCCAAGAGTCATATCCCTTCATAAAAGAACCTTCTAAAGTGTCTGGATGCATTGAATTACTCCAAGAGGTGTGTAGAACAAGTGCCCCTTTGAAAATTCATGCAAATTTTTCTCGAATCACCTTAATTTGAAAAGTTTGTCCATGGTGCATCATGCGTCGACATGGCGCATCTTGTGCAAGCTCTCTGGATTTTGGCACATTTTGCACCAATCTGGCGCATGATGCGTCAGAATCCCAAAATTAGTTTTTTTGGCTCCAAATTTCGTCATTTTTGCCATTTTTTCTCTAAATTCCTAAAAATTATATATATGCAACAAAAACACAAAAATACCCTTCTTTAAAGTGCAATATCACCAAAAATAGGCATAAAATAAGTTATAAAATAATATATTATTTTGGTGTATCAGTGGCGGCGACGGCAATTGGCGCAGCAGCGGCGGCGTAGATTGATGATGGATGTAAAGTTGATGGGTGGCTGGCCCCCTCTCATGGAAAATCTAAGTATTTTCTTATAAAAATGTATGGGGTGCCTTGGTGTCTCTTCAAAAAGGTGTCTCCATTCAATGAATATTCTAGAAGTTGCCTCCTCAAAAGCCAATTAAATGAATTTTCGTATCCATGGGATATTTCCCACATTTTTATCAAGGGTCAAACACCTCTTCAAAAATCCACTCAAATTAAATATATCAACTAGTGACTACTTCTGGAGCTTAGGCGCAGGGTACCTGGGGCTTACACATCAGACTTGGGTGCTTAGGCGCCCCAATTTATTTTTGCACATTTCTTTATTTTTGCTCCAAATTTGACCTTTTTTCACTCCTTTTAGTATTTTTCATCCATTTGATTGTACATGCAAGAAAAACACACAAATATCCTTCATTAAAGTGCAATATCTCAAAATAGGTATAAAACTGTGTATAAAAACACAATATATTTTAGGTGTATAAAAATCCCCTAAACATAAGATGTTATTTGTTCTCAAGTGACTTTTCAATCTTTAAAAACCAACATAAGTAGATAATGTATATGATTTTATTTAGAAGTTACCAAAAATTTGAAGTAGAAATATAGTAGTCCAATTTAGAAAAAATATTAGTAAATGAGACCAACTTAAAATTTAGAAAATTTTAATGTTTTCCTATATAGTTCAGAAATATTGTAGATTCTCCAAAAATAGAGTTTATGTATTTTATCTTCTCCACTAAAAAAAATTTTATTAAGCATAATTTTACTTACTGTATTATATCCTTAAGCTTAAGAGTTTCTCAAGTCTTATACTTTATAAGATCAGATGTGGAACCAATTTTTGATTAGGTACTAATCCTCAAGCTTCTTCTCCCTTTTTCAAATTTTTAGTTTCTTTCTCTCTCTCTTTTTTCATTTTTCTTTTTCTTTTTATTTTTCTTTTTCTCGCAATGATTACTATATCTGGTTAGGCCTTTAATGCTTTTGAATTCCACTCTTCCTTTCCTAAAGCAAGGAGTTGATATTTTTCTTTCACTTAAAAATATTATAATAGTTTTGAAAATTAATTTCAATAAATGAAATTTAAGTTTTGAAAATAAAAGGTCTAAATTTCTAACATTTTCAAAAATACAATTTTTCCTACTAAAGATAGTTACACTATATTTAGCATTTTCTACACTAAAAAATGTTAACTTTACGTTTTTCTTTATTACTATAAATTTTAACTAAATTCTCTTACTTATTTCTAGAGTCAAAATTTTACTTAATATAACTTCATATACATAATCATTTTTCAAATCAAAATCAAATTTATTTGAAATACATTTGAGAACAAATAAAATTTTAAGTTTTATTAAAAATTTTTATCCCCCCAAACTTAAATTTTTCATAGAAATAAAAACATTTTAGCATCATATATAAATAAGCAAGAATGAAAACTAACTATAACATGCTTGCAAGAATTTTTATATCCTAAATATGCTAGTAAAAAAATTAAAAACAAGAGTAAAAATTTAATTGATCCAATTTTCCTTTACTTAAAATACATAAATTCATCAGACTTCTATATAGTGGAGTATAATATAAAAGCAAATACACACTAAAAAACACATGACTGCAACATAAAGAAAAATAACTGGTAGTAAATTGAAAATTTTAAACATGCAGATTTAAGTAGCAAGTTAGCTAAATTCTAAACCTTCCTAAGATTCTAGAATTAAGTTCAATAAACGCTAACTAAATACAACAACACAATTTAAATTATTGCTACCACTAAAACATACTAACTAAATAAAAATACATCACAGTAGAAGAACGAAACAAAACACAACATAACAAAAAATAGCAGTCTTTACAATCACACTTAAAAACATAACAAAAAGTACAGAATACTAGTACCAACAACAGTTCATAATAATATAAAACTAAAAACATAAAACAAAACTAACAATCCAAATTAATCATCACCCTCTTCTTAATCACTATCATCACTACATCAAAGAACTGTAGGCTCATATGGTGGATATTTAGGACACTGAGGAAATACTACATCCCAATTACCTCTATTGAAATGCTCTATAGCTAAGCTATATTCCTTCTCATAATCACTTCATCTCTTCATATACCCATACATATGCTCTACAAAATGCTCTAAATTTAATTTCTTATCCGTAATGATGTTAAAATTGTCCAAATTCCTCTGTAATAGCTTAGAGTGGGATTCAAATCCAAAAGTCTGACCCTGTTATGTAGAAGCATGTGAGGTAGAGGCTCGTGAAGTAGAGGCAGAAGAACTACTAGAGAATCCTCCCTTTCAACCAAAAATAGAATTATGTGAATAAGTCTTCACATTCACACTATTAATGGGCTTCAGTGGCTGTAAGATCTCCTCCCAGTTGTCATATCTAAAATCAGCCTACTCACATAAAAAAAAGATTAACGATGTGAATCCCAAACCTACAGTAGTAGCAGGGGCAACTGAACTGTTAATAACTCAACAAATCAATCCTCCAATATCAATAGGCTTTGACTACTGAATACAGAAGTTCAAGGTTGTTCTATCTCGAGTTACTTCACTTAAATGATTTATAGGCAGCTGACGAGCAGAAATAAAATAATGTCATGCATTTGCAGTGGCATCCAACTTTGAAGTAGAAAAGTTTACTCTTCTTTCATTTGTAATCTTCCATAACCCGCTCCCAGCAATTAAAGATGAAATAATCTCGTCTAGATCCTCCTCAATAGGTCAATAGTTTGAATAAAAACACAAAGTACTCGGGGGCAAATGATAAAATTGATTACTTGCCTCAGGAGAAAATGGTATTATCTTCCCTCTCACTATGAATCCTTCCTCATCAGCCTCTGACAGATTAGCATAGAACTCTTATACCACAAAAATCACGGCGAAACAGAAAAATAACAGAACCGCTCCCACTAGCGGCTAACAATCAACTCATCTACAACTCCTCCCGGACTTTTGAAACATCGCTCAGGAATTAATTTCCTCGAATGCAGTGCATTACTGTATCGATCCTGAGCTCTCAAACTGAAAAAATTTACTTTAATCGAATGGAGCTCTTCCCTTGCTTCTCTTCATTCTTGGTGATATTTTCTAAAAAATGTATAAAATTCAAAATAAATTCTATAATTAACTCCAAATCACTAAACTTAACTCCTAAAAGCTTAAAATAACAAATCCATGCATTTTCAAACAAGTTTTCCCAAATTTTCACCATGAATAGTGTTTTTTGGGTAGCTCATGAATGTGCTCAAAATACATGGTGAAAATCAATTTTTTTGCATAGAAGTGAAGCTCTTACCTCAAGAAGAACAAATCTAACAAATTTGGCTTGAAATCACCAAGAAATCTTCACTAAAGATGATGCCCAACTCTCCAAATCTGAAGACCGAAGGTAGGAGAATAAGTTGGGAAAAATAGAAATTTTTGGCCCAAAAATTCAATTAAAACCTTTCACAAACGGGTTTTCGTGAACTAACGCTTAGGCGCGTATCCCTTTGTTTAGACAATGCTTAAGTGTAGGTTTTGGCATTTAGGTGCCAGTGCACAAATTTTGATTTTTTTGATTTAAGTGAAATGCACTCCTAGCCTAACTCAACTAACCCTATATGGTCTTAAAACACTGTAATAACTATTTGCTCCCCTCTTATCTCTTCTCTTATTTAAGATTCGCCAATTTTAAATAATTTGATTCACACTAAATAACACAAAATTTCTCACAAACAAAACACTTATATTAATTCATGAACGATTACAAACACTTTCAAATACATAGATTCTCAATCCAAATAGTCTCAAATGAGAAAATCCTAAACATAAAACTAGATCTTAATTACATAAAACACACATTAAAACACTTAACATAAACAAATACTAAACATATAAACACTAAATCACAAACTCAATTCTACTCTCTAGTTGATGGAAAAAATTTTGGCCTATCGTTAGTCTCTTCTTCAGCATTTGGAACATATATCTGAAAGAACGGACGAAGATTAATAACTTTGGTTGAATCTTCTTCAATCCACTTGTTCTTCAGATACATTGCCTTGTCTGCTTCTTCTACAAAACTGGTATGGCTAAACTGCATCTTAAGTTTCCATCCCTTATGATTCATATGTACATTAACTTTCATCACATTCACTTCAATTGAAGCCTCGTTAGCCTCAATTTTAGTGATTTTCTTTGCTATTCTTTCGATACTAACGATGAGGAAACTGTTGTACATCTCTTGTGCACTCTAACTAATAATCTTCTTTCTCGTAAGTTCCTCCTTCTTCTTCAAATCACTCTACCAAGATGACATCTGCCAAAAACTCTCTCTTTTTACATAAAATTCATGGTTAAATGGAGGTGTGGTGAAAATCTTTACATAACCCTTTTATTTACAAGCTTAGAACTCTTCATATAACTCTTAGGCACATTCTAGAACTACTCTCACATGTCCAAGTTAACAAATTCATGGTTAAATCTTCTAGAAACCAAATTTGCACGTTTTTTAACTATCGCACTTAAGCACTGGATTATGGCGCTTAAGCTCCAGCGCTCAATTTAGCACAGGTCAGCTTAACATCCAAACATTCATTCTAACATGTCTAAACCATCTTTAAGGTCTTAGAATAATCACTAACTCAATATATGGTCAAAATACTACCAAAATTTTCTAAATCACACACAACAACATAAAAATAAAAACACAGATAACTATGGGGTGTCTCCCACAGAGTGCATGGTTTAACATCGTCAGTCTAACGTAACCAGTGCTTATTCTGGTTGAACCAACATCAGAAAATCATTTAATTTAAGTTGGTCACCTAAAAAGTAGGATTTAAGCCTTTGATCATTCACTTTGAATATTTTATCAGTTTTAGGATCTTTGATATCCACAGCTCCATCAGGATAAACTTTCATCACAATAAATTGGCCCATCCACTTGGACTTATTTTTTCCTGGAAATAACCTTAACCTTGCATTATAAAACAAAACTTGTTGTCTTGGATAAAAATTTTTAGTAAGAATCCTCCAATCATGTGAAATCTTCATCTTTTCTTTGTAAATCTTAGCACTTTCATAAGATTCATTCCTTTTCTCTTCAAACTCATTCAATTGCAATAACCTTTTCTCACCAGCATCTCTTCAAACTCATTCAATTGCAATAACCTTTTCTCACCAGCATCTTTCAAATTGTAATTAAATTTTTTAATTGCCCAATATGCTTTATGCACAAGTTCAACTGGTAAGTGGCGCGCTTTCCCAAATATTAGCATGTGTGGGGACATTCCTATAAGAGTTTTGTATGCAGTCCTATAAGCCCACAAAGCATAGTTAAGTTTGGCTGACCAATTCATATTAGTTGAATTTACAAATTTTTCCAATATTCTTTTAATTTCACGATTGGATAATTCAGCTAAATCACTTGTTTGAGCATGATAAGTAGAAGCAATTCTATGGTTAATATGATATTTCTTCAAAAACTTCTTCGTTATGACATTTCTGAAATGACTTCCTCCGTCAGTATGATTACTCTTGGCATCCCAAATCTATAAAATATTTTCATTCTTAAGAACTTTGCAACACTTTGAACATCACATCAAGGTAAGGCAACAACTTCTATCCATTTGAAAACATAGTCTACAACAAATAATATATATAAATTTCTGAAAGATGGCATAAATGGTCCCATAAAGTCTAATCCCCAAGCATCAAATATCTCAACTTCTAACACATAATTGAGGGGCATCTCATTCTTCCTAGAAATATTGTCTACTTGTTGACATTGATCACAAGTTTTGATGTAAGCATTAACATCTCTAAAGATTGTAGGGCAATAAAATCCAGATTGTAAAATTTTGTATGTTGTTTTATCAACATCAAAATATCTCCCAAAATCTGAATTTCGTCATTTTTGGATAATTTCATAAGTTTCTTCTAAAGGCACACATCCTCGAATAATAAGATCCTTTCCTTGTTTATATAAAAATGGGTCATCCAAATAATAAGTCTTAGCAAATACAAATTTCCTCTTCTGTTGGCATGTCATTCCATATGGTATAATATCACTAATAATAAAGTTCACAATGTCGACATACCATCGAACACGCCACTCATTAACATTGAACAATTCTTCATCTTGAAAATGTTCATTAATTTCTTTTTCAAAATCGAGTGGTTTTTCTAATTCAAGTCTGGACAAATGATAAACAATTTGATTCTTAGCTGCTTTCCTATCTACTATTTCAAAGTCCAATTCTTCCAAAACAAGAACCCATCTTATCAATCTTGGTTTTGCATCATTCTTTTTCATTAAATACTTGATAGCAGAATGATCTATATGCACTATACATTTAGTTTCAATTAAGTATGATCTAAATTTATCAAAACCATATACTACTACTAATAACTCTTTCTCAATTGTGGTATAATTAATTTGAGATTCATTAAGAGTTCTACTAGCATAGTTGATAACCTTGTAAATCTTATCATATTTTTGTCATAAAACAACTTCAATAGCATAATAACTAGCATTGCACATTAATTCAAAAGGTTTTTCCCAATTTGGTTAAATAATAATTGATGCGGTGACTAATTTTTCTTTTAATAATTTAAAAGCTTTTAGGCACTCTTTATCAAAATTAAAAATTACGTCTTTTTCAAGTAAATGGCATAAAGGCTTAGCAATTTTTGAAAAGTTTTTAATATAACGGTTGTAGAATCCATCATGTCCTAAAAAAATCCTAATTTCCTTCACACTATTGGGGTGAGGTAAATTTGTTATCGCTTGAATTTTTGTAGGGTCTACTTTCATACCATTTTTTGAAATTTGATGTCCCAAAACTATTTCTCCTGCTAGCATAAATTGACATTTTTCCCAATTAAGGACTAAATTTGTTTCTTCACAGTGCTTAAGAACTTTTGATAAATGTTCTAAACATGAGTCAAATGAAATTCAAAACACTAAAAAATAATCCATAAAAACTTCAATCCCTCCTTCAATTAAATAAAAAAAAATAGTCATCATGCATCTTTGAAATGTCGTAAATGCATTACATAAACCAAAGGGCATTCTTCTAAAAGCAAATGCACCATAAGGACCGGTAAAAGTTATTTTCTCTTGATCCTCAGGAGTTATTTTGATTTGGTGATAACCGGTATATCCATCCAGACTTGGGCGCTTAGGCGCCCCAGTTCATTTTTGTACCTTTCTTCATTTTTGCTCCAAATTTGACCATAATTCACTTCTTTTAGCATTTTTTATCTATTTGATTGTACTTGAAAAAAAACACACAAATACCCTTCATTAAAGCACATTATCTCAAAAATAGATATAAAATTGTGTATAAAAACACTATATATTTTAGGTCTATCACTCGGTACTAAGCCCTTAACAATTTCATGGGTAAATTTGTAATTATCAAAATTTCAATTCCAGTGAGATATATTCTTATTATAGGGTCATGCTATCATCAATTGGAGGATTCAAATAGCAAAATATTATCTTCCTAACTCAAGCCCACTAGTGTAAGATAATCAAATTAAATTGACCTCCAAGTCATACTAATTTATAAATTTACAATTTTACCCTTATCATGAAAAGTTGGAAAGTTGGTTTCTAACTCTTAACCCATTATATTTCAAACATCCAAAGGTTTCATTATGATCAAAACTACCCATTTACCCTTTTTTTAATCTTAAATTTTAATTAAGGCATCAAAATTTAAAATTACCATTTTTCCCCTAGGGCTCTCCACTTCATAACTCATCAAATATAACTCAAATGACTTATAAAATTATTATGGTACCCCACTCATGGGTCAGTTAATATTACAAAGAAAATGCGATTTTTTCAATTTTTTAATTTATATAAGTATTTTAACTCAAAAATAGGATTTTCAATATTAATTTATTTAACAAATTAAAGTAATTTTTTTTAATTCATGAGAAAATTATTGGAGGTTCACCTAGGTTAGAGGACCACTTGGACAATTTGTTATAATTTTTAAAATTATATTTTAATTATTATATATATTTATTGATTTCTTAGTGATTATTTAAACAGAAAATATAATTTAATTTCAAAAACTACTTTTTATATTTTTATTAAATCTCTCCTATTCCAGGGAACTCAAAGAAGCAAACTTTTTATTTTTATAAAATTTATTTTATTAATTATAATTATTTTAATGAAAAATTAAAGAAAATACATTTTTGACATTTAAAAATGCATAATTAAATCATGAAAATTAGAAAAAATATTTTAAAGGCTCCTAAGTGATCAAGAAACAATTAGGAATAATTTTAGGCATTTTCATATTTTTGTAATTTTTAATCATTTTTTAATTATATTTAATCTAAAATATAGCTAAAAATGAACTATTTATTTTAAAATAATTTTTATTTTTCCTAAGTGCACCTTATCAGAAAGAACTCAAAAAACCACTTTTCATAATTTTCCTCATTATATTTAATTTATTATAATTAATTTAATGCAAAAATACCATTTTACTTAGAAAATAGACTTTAGTACTCAAACTAATTCAAATGGGATTCAAATTTTTATAGTGAGTTAGAATGATTATTATTCAAAATGTGAAATTATTTTTATTAATATTTGAATACTATTTTATTTATATTAATTTTAGTGAGCTTTTAGGATTTAATTAACTATAGTAAGTACATAAACATTTAATCATAATTTATATTTTTCTTAGGGACCTCTAACTACAAGGAAAATATCAAAATAAGTCCCATACTTTTTAAATTATATTTAAATTTGTATAATTATTGAAGCAAAAATAGAAACTAAGCTTAAAAATTAGGGTTTCAAAGCTAAAGATGCTCTCTGACTTTGGAAAAATCAGAGAATATCCATATTAACATGAATAATCAACCCCTAAAATATCAAGCCATGGTGATTATTATTTACTTAATTAAAATTAAAATAAACTAGAGGGTATTTAATTAATTAAAAATCAGAAACACATAAAATTTTTTTTATTTTTATTTCATATTATTCTTCTCTGTTCACTGAGCAAGAGAGTATTTTTATTTTATTTTTATATTTTTTTTACACAAAGTTATGCATTTTCTAATTTCTGTGAATTAAATAAATCCATTTAATCCATATTTTTCTACTTATCTAACTCGGTGCTACCTCATCGTATGGGGCTCCGAACTCACACGCATTGCTCTTCCATTTGACATGCCGCTGACTCAACCCACGCTTTATGTTTCATCCCTCCATCTGGGGTGATCTCAGCCATCCAAACGATATACGTGTGATCCAACGACTCTTTGTCACCGTCGCAAATCATCCTAACCTAAGAACCATCCAACTTAAACCCTAAGATCTCGCTCAATACTTAATTAAATCACATGAGGTTTGTTCATATACCTTCATGTGGTCCAGATGAACCTATTTATATGGCTACTTAAGCATGGTGAGCAACTTCACTTCATAAAAGCCCAGTCCGAGTTTGGTTTGAAGGAAAATGGCATATACCTATGCCTAAGTGGGGTGGCCTCAATTGGATGCTTGCAGAAGCTTCAGTAGAGTCTAACAAACCTCCTTCAATTGTCACTTTGCTCTAGTATAAGGTTTAGACTGGAGTTTCTCTAATAGGTGGTGCGACCTTGGTCTTGGACTTTCTTATGGTGCTCAACAGAGGGGGTTTTAATGGGGATCTTCTTCGTTTTGTTTAGGAAAGGTGTGGAGCAATTTAATTTAGAGATTTGTGGAGTTTCAGGGAATGAATGAAAATGTCCTGAATTTTGAGCTCAAAATTGAGCTCAAACAGTGGTTGTGGGTGGCTGAGAAATGTGGGGTTGAACTCAGGAGGTCTGTGAGAAGCTCTAGAAACAAATTGGCAGAGTCTCCCAAAAGAAATTGGTGATATCTCCTCTTGGTTATGGGAGGTGGAGTTTAAATAAGCAAGGTAATAGTGGCCACTAGGGCTGGCTAATGGGTGTAATCAACTAGTTATGTGGAGGTCTGAGCAGCTCCAATGGCCAATGAGAGTGAGCCAAATCAGGAAGTTCCACTTTTGGGCTAAAGGCTTGGAGTGGCTCTCAATTTTGGTGTTTTTCGGCCATTAGGCCAGGGCTTGTGGCTAGGTGGCTCAGGGATCTAAGGGATGGTTTAATGGTGATTAGGTTGGAGGTTTTATGACTAATGGCATATCTCCCTTGGTTTAGCCAATTTAGGAAAGAAATCCCTTGATTTGAGGGACCCTTGGTCCATGGATCAACTAGGTTGGGCTAGGTGGATCTAGCCTGGCTCTTAGGGTATAAGTGTTGGTTGTGGTGACCAGGGTTTGGTCAAATTGAATGGCATTGGTCAAATTTGGATCTTGGGTTTAAAATTAAGGTTTTTGGATTTGAACATATGTCTAGGTTGGGTTCGGGCTAAGATCTTGGTCAACTTATTGCTCAAATTGGTGTGGATGATTGTCATGAGAAGTTTTGAAAAAGTAATATGTGATTTTGAATTGATTTGGAAGTTCAATTTAGTGGAATTTGGCTCATGGTCAATTTTGGGGCATTTGGGCTATACTTGGGTTTGGATTTGGGTCAATTGAAGGTTCAAATTGGTCCATGATATTGTAATGAAGAGTTTTAAATATCAATTGAGTAAAATTTGTGGGGTTATGAAGTTCAATTTGGGAGATTTTGGATTTTAGAAAATTAGGGTTTTGATATTGGGGTTAGAATTGGGCTTGAGATTTGGTTCAATTTGGCTTGGCTTTGGTATAAATTTGGATTTAATATTCTTAATTTTGATTTAGAATTGAAATTTTGTGAGATTGAAGTCAATTTGGCGTAAATTGGGGGTGAATTGGGGAATTTAGGCATTTATGGGCAATTTGGTGATTTTGATCAAAAGGGGTCAATTTGGTCAAATTGGGCTTAATGGAGTTGTTCAAATTGATTTTAAGGACATTTGGAATGATTTTTGAGATTTTGGGAATTTTGGGCCACCAATGGCATTTTGGTAATTTTGGCAAAGTTAGGGGCATTTTGTGAATTTCAAAAATTTTGGAATGCTTAGGGTAATTTGGGTGGTTTTTAAAGAGTTTGAGATGATTTTTGGACAAAATTGAGTGGTTTGGGCAATTTTTGAAATTTTAGGGTTTTAATGGTACTTTGATAAATTTGAGAAAGTTTAAGGGAAAAAGGCTAAATTGGGTATTTGGGTCGGATGAGATCAATTTAGGATGATAATCATAAAAAGTACTCTTCTTTGAGCTATGAGACCAAGGGAACTCCCACTATGGATCCTCCATGTGATGGTCTTAGCCAAACCCTAGCCTAGGGCTAATGGTTTAAGGGACCATCCGTATAAGTTTCCAAAAGAGTAATGGATCAAGTGAGACATGTTTGGTTAAGGGTTTAGGTAGTGAGTGAAGGTGAGGGGTGTCAAGTGTGTGTGTGTGTGTAATACTGATCAAGACCACACCACTCAGAGCTAACCCTAAGTCCATATAGTTTTATGGGGACTCTTCTTGAGCTCCCTCATATTGGCTCCACATATTAAGTGTTAAAGGTTAGAACTAACACGTGGAACTTCAAGATGAACAAAGCAGGGTTTTAGAATTTCTATTGGTGAGGGTTCCATCACTAGTCCTTTAGGAATAATCAACAGGCAAATCTTATGGCTAGATCTTAGGCTTCTGAGGAAGAAGCTAGACTTCAACAAAAAGTGAGATCAACAATTACAAAAGGAACTACGCCCCTTAGTTGAGTTTGTCTTGGTTTCACCTTTAATGATTCTCAAGGTTGAATCTAGGACAAATCCTGAGAATTGGCTTAAACCAAACCATATATGCACCCTTTTAGGATTTGTAAATTCTCATGGTTTAGAGGATTCAAACTAAGTTTTGATGACTGAATCCCTTTCATGAATTTTCACATAAGTCCTAAGAACTCCTCAGAATGATAAGACGGGTGTCATTAAAATGTTAGTACTTTTAGATACTTTTTAGATCTCTCACTTTTCCACTCGGCTAAACCAATAGAAGCTTAACAAGTAATGAATTATAAAATTCTAAGAATCTTTATCCAGGAGAATTTTGGGTCAAAACAATTAACTTTATTTAGAAAGAAACACTACCAAATATAGTAGTTCTCAAGAAAAATAAAAAGTTTCAAAGGCTTCACAAAATGAAAATAAAAAAAAAATGGTCAACCCTCCTAAGAAGGAGCTTGAGGTGAATGAGAAATCAAAAATTTCGATATAAAGAATGTACTTATTTTATAATTTTTCTGATAAGATCCCCAAGATGTTATATTTAGAGAATTGCTTAAGTGACATTGGGATGACTGAGAAATCAAAAATGTATTTAAAGACATCTTCAAAATGAAAATATTTTCTTAACTCCTAATTACAATTGAGTAGGCCTACTTAGGTTTAGGGTGAAAATAATTAAAGGATTGGGAATAAGGAAGAGTACTTAAGGAAAATCCCACGTAGACCTGAATTTTGCTAATCTAATGTTTTGCATGGTATATATGGTCATGATTTTAGGATGCCTATGTGAGATCTCTTCACACCAAATCGATTTGGTATGATCGCCAAATGGTTCTCGATAGTGGCTTAGCCAGGGGATATAAAAAAAAATCTATATGCAAATAAAAAATATATGATTAGCATGGAAGGATCTCAGAAGCTTGGTGGGCACCTTGTATGACATACCGTACACCCATCTTACCTATACTGTCATGTGTTGACCCTTTGGGTTTGACGGGCCTTCTTTTGGAAGATGGCATTTATGTGGGTATTTACCCACCTTCTTTTATGCTTGATGCGTTGACACTTTGGGTCCGGAAGTTGACTTGCCTTCGGTGTGGGATTCAACCTACTACCTCTTATGCTTTATGTGTCAACCCTCGGTTAGCGATGGGATTTCCTTTGAGAATCGGCTTGCTTTTTAATGTGGGATTCTACTTGCCACATTTTTTTCTTCAGGCTTTGAACCTTGCGTTCTGACGGGCTTCCTTTGGGAGTCGACATGCCTTTTGAGTGGATTTCATCCACCACCTAAATGCTTTGCATGTAGACCCTCAGGTCGTAGTGTAGGTTTCCTTTGAAAGCCGACTTGCCTTTTATTGTGGGTGCTTACCCACAACCTCTACGCTTCAAGCATCAACTCTCGAGTCCTGACAGCCCTTACTTTAGGAATTGAAATGTTTTTTGGTGTGGAATTCTTCACATCACTTTTTATGCATCATGCATCGAACCTCGGGTCCCAACATTCTTTTCTTTTGAAGTTGACTAGCCTTCGTTGTGGGAATGTTGTACGATATACTATACACCCACCTTTTTTTATTCTTCATTGCATGTAAGAGAGGTCTTGTGCATCTCTTAAAATTGATTTTTGAATTGCTAAATAGGTAAAGTGGAAGTCCTACGGGTAGCTTATAAATGACACAATTTATAATAAATGTAATAGAAGCCACATATTTCTCTTATTTTTTCTCTTTGATTCTGCGCTTAGAGCGATCTGAATGAGCATGTCCCACCCATCATAAATTAGTGTGGTAGATGACCCGACCCGTAATTACTTAGATTTTTATATTCCAAAAGATGGTAAAAAACTTCACCTAATTTATATTTAGCAGCTAATATGAATAAATGAAATGTTATAAAGTATAGAATAAAAGTTCTTACACTAGAGGTACTACAAAAGTATCCACATCGTTTCGACTAATATAGAGTTTTCTACAAAAACCCTAGTACGATCACACAGGGAAGGTGTAATTCCTTGAATAAACTTTTAGTAAAACTTTTACTTAAAACTGCAGAAATTAATCTAGAAAATAAAATAGCAAATTTAGATGTAAAGTAAAGCTACTAAATTCTTACAAGTTCAGTTTAAAACTCAATGTAAATGCAAAAATTCTAGAATGTAAAAGAAAGTTCTTGTTATGAAAAGAATTTTTCCCCTTACAATGAGTTCTTAATCTGTGTTGAAATCAAAATGTTTAAGAATTTAAACAATGTATTATAACAAATAGGAGCATACCTATTCTATACCCTCTCCTGAGAGCATAAAAATGTTAGTTAATCTAAAGTAAGTTCCTTATTGTATAGTTGTATTGAGTAGATTCTAGCCTCTGACTACTAATTTCCACCTTAAATATACCTTTTTTATGTACATTTTATGCTCAATTTTTTAGGATAATGAAGGATATTTTTATGTATTTAGTTGCAGGTGCAACAAAAAGAGTTTAAGAGTAAAAAGGAGCAAAAATACATAAAAAGGAGCAAAATGAGCCGAATTGAAAAAAATTACCGAACCAGCCGAACTGGCACCTAGACACCAGATGCAGAAGTTGGTTGGTGCCCAGGCGTGAAAGTTGGGCATTCTTCAGTTTTTTTGAATCCTCGATTCACAAAGCCTCGTTCCTTGATTAATATCTTCTTTAGAAAAACTCGATCGTATAACTTCTGTGCATCAAAACTGACGAACTTCCTCCTGATGAAATTTCATACTAGCGGGTTCTTTAGAGTGGGAAGTCACAGGATTTGAAAAATGGTGACTTTCCCTT
>NEWO01000614.1:4200-17274 GCA_003013225.1 Phalaenopsis aphrodite | reverse complement strand
TAAGGCAGTTCGAGACAAATTTTGTGTGAATTTTCAAAGGGTCACTTGTTCTACACAGCTATTGGAGTTATTCAATGCATCTAGACACTTTCGAAGAAACTTTACTGAAGGGATATGTCTCTTGGATTGAATGACACGTCTTTTGAATTCAAAAGAGTTGACTTTTAAAAGAAACTTATTGAGGGAAATTTTGAATTCATTTTCAGAGGAGGCAGACCAAAACAAAAGAGAAGACTTCATAAAGAAAAAAGAGAGAGGAGAAAGGAAGAGAGAAAAAGTTGGCGTGAGAGGCAAGAGGAGAGAAGAGGAGATTTTTTTCTAGGGATATAAGAGGAGAGGGAAGTTGAGAGATTTCTTTTTCATTACACTTCTAAGAGAGAATTGAGTGAGATTGTAAAGAGAGAAAGGCTTGGAGAGAATTTCTTGGGAAGGATTGTGAGATAAGTTATGTGTTTTATTCTTTTGTTTTGTAAACTTATTTTTATATATGAAATCCGTGCTTTTTCCTATCTTTCTCATGAATTTTGAGTAGTTTTCTTTATCTTTCTCCCTACTTTGAGATATGGTTTTGTGAAGAATTGATTTTGTTTTCTATGGTTTTAAATGTTAATAATTTATGATGATTTGAACTCCGATCTTCATTCACTTTTCAATCTGGCCAATTAAAATGTCAAAACTTTTTGAGAGACACATGTTCTGAAAAGGGATATGATTTCTAAAATATATGGAGAATCACATTTGATTTCATGAAAGAGTATGTCATCCATGGGATTGGGCGAAAATAAATAGGGAAAGATACTTTGTTGGATGCAGAATTGAAGATTTTAATGTGACAGTTTAAAGACCCCAATTTGGTCTAGTTGATTGGAAACTGATGCAAAATTGTTAGCCCCAGGTGAGGAAGTAGTGGTAGCCGGTATCGTCCCAGCCTAAATACAAAATTAGGGATCAAACTCTGGATTAGTCAATGTTCTTTATAACACTCGGAAGAGGGTAAAGAATAGGATTGCTCCTATTTGGCACAAAACAGTTTTTATATATATTTTCAAATGATTTCAATTTCTTCACAATCCATATATTCATTGTAAAGGGGAGGGGTGCTTTCTTAAATTTGAACTTTTTGTCAAAATAAAAACTTTGTTTATTTTTTCATAATTTTACTTTTGAACGTTAGTTCTTTGTTAGTTAACTTTACTTTTCAACTGCAATTTAAATAACATTTAGCTTAAGAGTTAATATTCAAAATTTGCACTTTACTTTTATTTTTATATTTTTAGATTATAAAATAATTTCAAAAACTCACTTAAAGTATTTTCAAACTTCCCTGTGGGATCGATATCTAGAACTCCATTAGAGCCCTTTATTACTTGAGCGATACGTATACTTACGTTGATTTTAATGGGGATTTGGCAATTTAAAAAGAGTTTTAAAAGATAAACTATTTTCATAAAAGATATCTTTGTTAGAATTATATTACATATTTATTATATATCTGCAGTGTGTAATTTTGTAATTTTGAAAAATATTTACAAAATTTTCACACTAAATCTACCCGCCCATCAAGTTTTTGGCGTCTTTTATGAAGTACTTGTAGTTTAGTCTTGAACATTTAGTATTATTAAATAGTGTTTGTAGTTTAGTCTTGAACATTTTCTTATTTAAGTGTGTTTGCTTGTTTCTAAGTACTTTCTTTGTTTGTTTATGCATACTGTAAGATCTGAAAATTTTGTGTCTTACGATTCTGAATTAGAGAGAACTATTAGAAAAAATTTAAAAATAGCAAAAAGAGAAAGATCAATTTAGCAAAATGTCCAATTTAAATAATGTCGGAAATGAAAATGAACATCATCAGAGACTTTTAAGAGATTTTTCTAATCCTACAGCAGATGAAATTCATTTGAGTATACAAAACCCTGCTATAGCTACCAATTCATTTGAGCTTAAACCTATTATTATCCAAATGGTACAAAACAATCAGTTTGGAGGAACACCAACTGAAGATCCTAATTTATACCTTGCTAGTTTTTTAGAATTGTGTACCACATTTAAGTATGATGGAATGTCGAATGATACTTTCAGGCTTAGAATTTTTCCTTTTTCACTAAGGGATAAAGTTAAGATGTGGTTAAACTCATTAGCACTTGGATCTATCAGAGCATGGGGAGATTTAGCACAAAAATACTTATCAAAATATTTCTCACCTTCAAAAACCACTAAGCTCAGAAATGATATCACATCTTTCTATCAGTTTGAAGGGGAATCAATTTACAAAGCCTGGGAAAGATTTAAAGATCTCCTTAGAAAGTGTCCACACCATGTATTGTCATATTGGTTAATAAGTCAAACTTTTTATAATGGGTTGATTGGATCTCTTAGATTGATAATTGATGCTATTGTTGGTGGATGATTAATGTCAAAATCATTCGATGAAGCATATTCAGTAATTGAAGAGATGAATACTAACAATTTTTAATGGCCCTCTGAAAGGATAAATCCAAAAGAGTAGATAGTATTCATGATTCTGATGCAATATTTATGTTAGCTGCCCAAATAACTGTTATATCAAAGAAGATAGATCAATATAGAATGAATTATTCTCAAATAACACCTGTGCTTGAGGAAAACTCATTAGGACAAATGATAAATTTTCAATCTTCTTATGACACTTTAAATGCAATAAACAATCATTCTAACAGCCCTTATGTCAATTATTATAATCTTAGATGGAAGAATCATCCAAACAATAGTTGGACTAACAATAACTCAACTGCTGCAAATCCGCAATGGGGAAACAATACTTCTAACCCATTGAAAAACTCGAACGATCAAGGGAATCAAGCTTACAAACCTTATTACCCCCTAGGATTTAATAATTTGCAGAGTAAGGAGAAAAAGCTATCAATGGAAGAATTGATATTGCAAATGGGCATTCAATTACAAAGTCAAGGAGTTGCAATCAGAAACATGGAACAATTGGGATGTATTGCTACCGCACTTAGCAATCGACCTCCAAGAACATTGTTTAATAATGTTGAAGTAAATCCTAAAGATCAAAATAAAGAGAAAATTAAAGCTACTCAACTGAGAAGTGGAAATGAATTAGAAATTAAAGTTCAATAAGAAGTTGAAGTTGAAAAAGATGAGATGGAAAATGAAAAATTTGGTGAAGATTTTCATTCTGAATAAGTAAATCCTATTAAACTAATGAAAATCTCTGTAAAAAGACCACTACCTCCATTTCCTCAAAGATTGAAGCAGGATTACATAGATAATCAATTTTCAAAATTTTTGTAAATTTTGATGAAATTAACGATAAACATACAATTTGTTGAAGCTTTGGAACAAATGTCAAGCTATGTGAACTTCACAAAGGATATACTTAATAACAAAACGAAATTTATAGATAATGAGACTGTTGCACTCAGTGAAGAGTGTAGCGCTATAATTCAAAAAAAGCTTCTTGAAAAACTTAAAGATCCTGGAAGTTTTACAATTCCTTATGCTCTTGGCAAACGATTTTATGGAAAAGCTTTATGTGATTTAGGAGTCAGTAATAATCTTATGTTGTTATCAATTTTTAGAAGGTTGGGCTTAGGAGATATTTCACCTACAACTATAACTCTTCAGTTAGCTGATCGTTTGATTACCTATTTATCCTGAGAATAAAGTTGTGCAAAATATATAAAGTTGACTCCGCTATGCAACGGTGCCAAAATCTTGATGCAATCTTTTATAAATAAGAAATTTAAGCAATTAATGTTGTCAAAAGCTTAATGTTGCCAAACTACTCAAACTTCATGAGAAAGATAAAACAAAACACAAATTTCATATATAAAAGAAAGTTCATACAACACTAAAAAAACAAACATTACTTATCTGAAACTCTTTCTCAAAACAAATTCCTTGTAGCCTTTCCTAGGAAATGTAGGAAGAAGAAATCTCTCACATTTCTCCTTCTCCAACACTCTTAGAGAAATATTCACACTTAATCTCAACACAAAAACTCTAAATTCTTAAATAAAGATCACTAATAGACTCCAAAATTGTGGTGGAATGAAGATGGAAAAGTGTCTGGTATGTAAGAGAATGAATTGAGGTGAAGAATGGCGAAAAAGGAACAAATTTTTCTGATCAATTTTGGTCCCAAATAAAGCCTAGAGTCGGTTCTCCAATAGGTGCATCCAAAAACTCTTCAAAAAACATCCAAATTTGTTGAATCTTCTAGTTCTGAACTGACACTGGCACCCATTTTGGCACCGTTGGTGATAGTGGTCCGCAATTTAATTCACTGCTCTCTATCATACGGCTTTGCCGGTGTTGAACAAATTTTAAACTTCTCCATTTTGACTCCAAATTTCATCCTTTTTTACTTTCTTTTTGCTCCAAGTCCTAAAATTCAACAAACTACAAGAAAACATTAAAAATACCTTCCATTAAAATGCAATATCACCGAAAATGAGTATAAAATATGAGTCTAAAAATGCATATATTTTTGGTGTATCAAAATCCCCCAAACTCACATGTTACTTGTCCTCAAGTAACTCCTTTACTACTAAAAATATGACTTATGGTAAAGAATTTAACTTCTAGATTTTCATATTTTATTCTACTAAATACAATAACATAACTTAAGAAAAATTCAAAACAACTCCACTTAATACCAAAGGTATAAGAAGATCCAGCAATCAAGTCTAAGATTTCTCATTCTCTATTCTTTTCAAGAAAAAATGAAATTTTTCATATTAAAGCCACTTAGAGTATTCATATGAAAAAGAACTTCATGAAACTTTACTATTAAATAAGTTAATACTCAAATATAAGTTTAGAAAATGTAGTCAAGTCTTCTTTAAGTTGATTCAAGTGATGCCAATTTTTAATTAGGCATCTCCTCAAGCTTCTCCCCACATTATCTTTTTCTTTTCTTTTCAGGATTATTTTCAATCCTTTTTCTTTTTTTTCTTTTCTTTTCTTTTCAGGATCATTTTCAATCCTTTTTCTTTCTCTTTTTTTTTTATGTGAGGATTACTATATATGGATAACCTTTAATGATTTTAAACTTCATTATTCTCTTCTTAAAGTGAAAAACTTTTCACATTTTTTCACTTAAGAAATTTATATTAGCTTAAAGATTTCATAAAGTTTAATTCTTTTCTTCTTACATGAATCTTTAATATTTTTAATACTTCAAAAGTACAAATTTCTTTACTTAAAAATAGAAAAACATAGTCTTATTCTCTTATACCAAATATCTTATTCTCTAAAATTAACCTTTATTATTGAAAATTTTTACTTAAGTTTACTTTACATTTAGGAACATAAATATAGTTATCTAAAGTTATCCCCTAATACCAAAGGTCATGTTAAATTTAAAAATTTTGAAAATATAGCTAAGTGAGAAAAAATAAAATTAAGTTTCTTTCCTTAAAAAGGAATTTTTCTTTCCCCATCAAACTTAAAATTTTTAAAAGATTTAACATGAAGAACTTAAAAAGTAAAGGGTGAAAGAAAACATTAAACACATAAAGAAAATACTTACCTGTTGAAGGTTCTCATTTTGAAACTTAATTATGAAATAATGCAGGTGCTAATATGAAAAGTTACAAGACTTAAAACATTAAATAGCACCTAATACATATAAAATCTGCTGAGAAAGAGTTAATTACAATACATTTAACAAAATACTAACAACTAACAATAGAACTAAACTGAATTTCAAATAACAAATAGTTTTACAATTCTACAATTCACAACTTAATATCTAAAATAAAACAGAGTCTCACTATCTAACAATAAACAATCTCAACAATATAACAAAGACAAACAAAAAAATAAAAAAGTACAATCAAACATAAACTAAATGAAAGATCAAACTAACATATCACCAATCGTCATCTTCTTCTTCTTCCACATTCAAATTCTGCTGCTGATATGGAGTAAAGACAGGGTGAGTAGGAAACTGAACTGAGGGATCACCCTTCAAATATTTGGCCATCGCATCATCATAAGCAACATCATATTCAAACTTTTTGTTTTATCAAATCATCAGTGTGAGCATTTTTGGCCTCCATGTTTTCCATTCTATGATCCATTCTTAAGATATCTCCCTGTTGGATCATCATTTGCTCCAATAGTTCTTGAAGAGTAGGGTCACTAGAAATAGGGGTCCTCGAAGTAGAAGGAATATCCCTTGTCCTACTTCCAGACCTCCATCCAATATGTCTTTATATTAGTAGGCCCAATAGGTTTTAGAGGCTCAATCCTCTCTTCCTCTGGTCTAAAATCAACTCCTGCTTGTTTAAAGAGTGTGAAGATCAGAGCAGAGTGTGCTAAACCACCAGTGGTCTCTCTTAAAGCAATAGATCGAGTGTTTATATAAATAATAGAGCATACATTTATCCTAATCACTTGTTGGATACAGAAGTTCATGATGACTCTACGCTTTGTAACCTCACTATGATGATTTGTTGGTATCATTCTTCCAGAAAAAAAGTAGTGTCAGACCTTAGATACTACATTTAAATAGATAGAGGAAAGTAGAGGAAAGTTTACCTTAACACCATTCTTCACCATACAGGTTCCTCTTCCATCAGTAAGAAAAGAAATAACCTCATTCAAGGCCTCATTAATAGCAGAAAATGATTTATACTGGCAACTGTACTCATCTTCTAATTGATAAAATTCATTAATCTTTCTTGGAGAAAATTCTACCATTTTCCCACTTAAAAAACAAAGTCATCAGAAGTTTCTTTAAAATTGGCATAGAACTACATTACTATAACAATAATCGCATCGATAGTAAAATAACCAAAATTTTCCCAGTTCTGAGCATTGATTATTCGCTCTACTTCTCCACCCAGATTTTTAAATCCACGATTTGAAATCACTTTTTTATTTTCAACTAGACTATGGAAACGAGCACTACCTTTGAAGTTGAGAAATTTTTGTCATCAAAGTCCACTTTTCTCTTTCCTTTGCTCATTCTAGGTTTCATGATAAATCAAAGAAAAATTTGATAAAAATTAGAATAAATTCCAAAAATTTTGAAAATCACAATGTAAAATGCTTAAAAATTAAATATACTAAGTAAGAGTTCTTCACCAAAGGATTTTCTCAAAATATCTCAAACAATTCCAAAATTTTTGGATCTAGACAATGTGAAATAAATCCTTGGTGATAATAAAAAATTTTTAGTTCAAAGTACCTAGAGAAGATGAAATTCGAACTTCCTTTGCCTTAAATTCGCCTCAAATCCAAGCAAAATCAAGCCATAGGTGCAAAAACCGGAGGTTTAAGGTGACTTAAAGGGTAAAAATGGAGTTTACAGTGCAAATCATGAATTTTAAGGGGTTTAAGGTGTTCTCGGGTTGAAGGAGCTGTCGGCGCCCATGCCAGCGCCGTCGGCGCTGAAGGCCAAAAGATTCCATTTTCTGATTTTCTCAATTTTCAATTTAATTCAATTTACTCCAAAGTCTTTTTGGTATTTTTGAACACAAATTTTTATCTAACAATAATTTATAAACAAACATTTTCACAAACAACACCAAACTAACTTTTATAAATGAAAATACACTTCTTACAAAAAAAAATTCCAAATCACATTTTCACACGTATAAATCAAACTAAATGATAATTCAAAGTCAAAATCAAGCCACAACACTAAAAGCTGACATAAAACTATACACAATCAAAGTTAATAGAGTTCTAAAACAAATTAAACTAAATCAAATCCACACAAAGACATTGAATACATAAGTATTTTAAACTAATAGAGAATCCAAATTCTTCAATTATTCTGCCTCTTCTTTAGTGGTTTCTTCTCCTATAATATCTCCTATAGACTGGAAATGAACGTATAAATTGTAGAAGGGTCGGTACGGGAATCAATTAGTTAAATTTTCTTTGATCCATCCTTTTCCCTTGAACATCTACACTATTTTTGCTTAAAATGTTCCAGTATGATCAAAATTCTCTTTCATCCTCTAATCTAGGTGATCGAAAAGGTATTTGTTGGCTATTTTTCTTTCAAAAACAAGATTTTAAAATTTAAATTTAGAATTTAATATATATGATTTTGCAAAAATGGAATCCTTTATTTTTGAAAAACGATGTGACCGAGTAGACCTCATATATCTAATAGTTTAAATAGCTGAGCACAATACCATAAATGATATATCATCTCAGAGGATGAACGTATCACTTATTAGTAAGTTTAACTACCTAAACTTAAAAGTTTATGACTCTATTTTGGTCTGTGAAATTTATAGCCGACAAATTCCCCTATCTAATACACAAATTATATAGGGTTTAGATTAATCTAGGTTCTTAAATTCCCTGTAGGAGAAAGCCCCGATAGTTAATTAAATCTTAGACAACCGAAGTTACTTAAGAAAACTCTCGATAATGATCAGAGGTTTCGTCTTCAAGAATTCAACGTTCAAGTTTCCACGATTGTTCATAGGAAAAGTCAAATGGGATAGGTTCAAATAATAACAGTTATTTTTGGAATACAAATGAACGAGAAGTAAGAGTTGTCAAAGATACTTAAGAATATTCAGTGACATCTCAAACTAATCTACGGTTTGGCTTTACATCTTTGAAAGAGAAATTATTTGACGTTTCAGTCCTGCAAATTATTTAGATGTTCGGGACTTGTATCTGCACGTCATATACAAATAGTCTAATAAAATATGAGGATTTATGTCGTACTAGACGATGACCTCAAAATCCTAAAAAGTTTAAGACTTATATTGTATGATATAAAATCGTAGAATGTCCTAAAAGATAATATGAGGATTTACGTCGTGCTAAACAAACAACCTCAATGTCTTGTAGGTATGTTATTTAAATCTATCAAGGTTTTGCATAAGCTCATCCTTCCGTCTTAATCCCGATTGATGCCTGGAGATGAATCACCAATCGACAACGTCGTCGTCTCGTTTTGAGAAGAGGGATAAAGAAAAGAGAAAACCATGCCTCGAACGACCTATCCTAGGGGATTGCATGAACATACTAAAAGAACTTGTATTTAAAAGTTTAAATGTAGGTGAATGTCTATAGTGCAATATAATATAAGAAAGAAACAACTATGTAGTGACGTACTGTAATAGGGAAAGACTGGAGAAAAATTATGGAAATGAAGCAATATAAAGAAAGGAAAGACTATGCAATAATAAAAAATGAGCAGTAAAGGAACAAAACTGAAACAAATAAGTGTATCTGATTAAGTCTGGCGATGCTACAAAAACATATTAGAATTGCATAATATAAAGGGGTTAGATAAATATTTACAAAAGATAAAAGAAAGATTAAGTGATAAGCACATGAAAATTTAAAGTGGAATATTAGCTTTTAATTTGGGTTTAGGCTCAAACTAGACCTCTTTTTCTCTTTTATCTCGATCCCATAGGCAACTGATATATCGAAGTCAACCTACCAACATCAATTAGAGGCCACCAACGAATCACCTTTATAATCAGGTAGCCCTAGACCCTTTCGTTTAAAGGATGTGTGAACAGAGTAGTATCTGAACTTATTTAAGTGTAGTGTATCTATACATGATATGTAGTATCTGAACTTATATAAGTGTAGTGCATCTATACGTGATAGTAGTATCTGAACTTCTATAAGTGTAGTGCATCTATACGTGATATGTAGTACTTGTCGTGCAGGCTGTAGTGTGTGGATATAGCGTCTGTAGTATAAAATGTGATATGGTGATACCTAGATTCATCAACTGAAAAAATGTGGTGTATCTGTATGTGGTGTGCAAGATGTACTCTGTGATGTATGAAATTTACGTGTAGGTGATATCCAATGTATGCATGTATTTGTCAGGATATAGTGTCTATGGTGTTGAGTCGCATCTGTTCTTTCGCGATTGTGGTATCTGTGGGGGGTTTGTAGTATCCGTTCTTTTGTGAGTGTAGTATGTGTAGGGTGTTTGTAGTATATATCCTTTTGTGGCTATCAATTCTCAAACTTTTTGAAAAAGGTTAGAGCTGTTGACGATCTAGGGGTGAAAAGGCAACACACTAATTCAATATTGATTTTAAATTTTCAGCTATAAGAAGAGCTAATCAGTGGTTCTCTTGCATCATTGCCTGTTACACCTCATCTCGAACTAATAGGCCACCTCAATATTTCATATGCTCATCAAATAAGATTTTGTACATTTCATATCAAGAAAAATGAGAGAAGTATTTATTTAAGCATTTCTATAACATCCACCTTCCACCTTTAGGTTCAAACTTTAAACATGTACATATGATCGTTGCATGTTCTATCAATTTTTTAAGGAGAAATACGTTTCTATTCTCATGTTATCAAGTTCAAACTTATGAAACTTATGTAAAATAGGAAGCCAATTCCAATCAAGAGATTAAAATTCAATAGCAAGAGGAGCAAGAACTGCAGCTCCAAACATATATTCCAACATATAGAGTAAAATTCCAACGGGTATTCAAATAAGCAGGAGCAAAGAGAACCAAAACCGAACCCCAAATATATCTCCCAAACCATAAAATGATTTCCAACATGTATTTAAATAAAAGGGAGCAAAGAGAGTAAAAACTGAGACCCACATGAACTTCTCAAAGCAAAAAAAAATGATTTTCAATATGTATTTAAACAACGAGAAGCAAAGAGAGCAAAAATCGAGCCCCACATATACTTCTCAAACCAAAAAAAATGATTTCCAATATGTATTTAAACAACGGGAAGCAAAGAGAGAAAAAACCAAGCCCCACATGTACTTCTCATACCAGAAAAATGGTTTCCAATATGTATTTAAATAAAGGGAAGCAAAGAGAGAAAAAATTGAGCCCCACGTGTACCTCTCAAACCAGAAAATTGTGTCCAATATGTATTTAAACAAAGGGAAGCAAAGAGAGCAAAAACCGAGCCCCACATGTACTTCTCAAACAAGAAAAATGGTTTCCAATATGTATTTAAACAAAGGGAGCAACAAATAGAGTCAAAAACAAATCCCAAATATATTTTCAAACCATAAAAATGACTGTCAACAAGTATTCAAACAAAGGACAGCAAGGAGAACCAAAATTGAGCCTCAAATGTATTTTTCAAACCATAAAAAATGACTTCCAACAGGTATTCGAACAAGGGACAACCAAAAAAATCAAAACCAAGCTCCAACAAAGAGTAAGAACCAGAACCGAGTTCCGGCAAGAAGCAAGAATCGAAATCAAATCCCAACAGAGAACAAGAACTAGACCCAAACTCCCAATCGTAAGGCAAATCTATAACTCCAAATCTCTGGCCAAAATAAGCTAAACCAAGCCCCAGCAAAAGGGCTAGGATAAAGAATAATATTTTGAATACAACCCAACTAAGAAAAGGGAACTGAATTAAGATAGTTCTTACATAAAACTGAGCTCAATCTGATACAAAACCAAACCAAATCTCAGACAAAAAAAAAAACTGAAACTAGCACAATGGTCAAATTGACTCATCCAAAGGAATAAAACCGAGCTTCCATGTCAAGGCAGAATCATTAAGGAATCCTGGTGTAATATGAGCCATATCAAACTGTCAAATGGCTATCCAAATTATATCAATGATTCTTAGCATATATTCAAGCAAAAGGGCAGTAAGAAGTATAAAACTAGTTCCTCAAATCATGTATTCATAAGAGAACATAATCTCCCAATATACAGTCGAATGGTGGCAAAAGAAGTGATGTAGATACAACATTAGTTCATTGAAACCAAGCTCAAGAATAACCACATCAAAAAAAAATCATACCTCGATTTCTTCTTAGCTCATGAAATGAAAAGATTGGGGAAAGATCAAAAGAAAATGAACCTCAACACTATGTTTCTCCAAAACCTCCAAAGAAGAATCACGTTCTAATCTTCCCCTCCCGTGGGGTATTTATAGGTAGAGATACGAGAATTGCTCACCGGTGGTGAGCATCAGGACGGTGAGGAGAATCATCCATGAAGAGTAAGTAACCCAACAAGATTCAAAATAGGAAGGTTACCAGACTCTTTTAGGCTGGAAAATTTGTTAGAGATGGGCTACCGGCGAAGCCATCGGTGACGAGGGCTCGGAAAGGGGGAATATAACCAGAAGACCGCAAGAAACCCTAAAGTTTCGGTCAAGAGAGGAGAGGAGTAAGGAGTTTCGTCTAGGGCAAGGAATGCATGCGTGAAAAGAGGCATGAGATTTTTTTTAGGGATTTTAAAACTTTATTTAAAAAAAATATCAAATTTTGTGCAATTCGTTCATGTGCAGCACCCCAACAAAATTGGTGCCCTCCCTAGTTAAAATTGATGTTTCGGACGTGATGGTGCAGTCCGTTTCATCATCCAAAATCATTCAGACAAATTCAATGAAGATCGCGCCAAGTTAACTTCAATTCACACACGACACGTCAAATGAAATTTATTTGACATGATCGGAGCCGTTTAACATGTGAATTGATGATCGGTCCTCGCCTAAACGACAACCATAGTCAAACACATCGCTCTCAATGGCAAGTCAAATGTCACACACGTCACGGGGTCCACCTATGTCTTTCAAATCTCTATAGGAGCTCAATTTGAGCTTCAATATGTCGCATTTTTGATCGACTTAATCAAATGTTGAGGATTTGAAACCGTACATATGAAACTGCAATGAGTGAAGAAATGGCTTGTGTTTCTAAGGGGTGTGGTTCCCAGTCTAGTCCTTTAAGAGAGTCAAAATAGGGAAATCTTAAGGCTAGATTCTAAGGTATCTAAAGGAGGGAAAAGAAGATCTCAAAAATGAGGTCAACAAATGGACCCCCAATAGGTGTGGTGTGCTACACAAGCATGATGTGCCTATTGGCGTTGATCGAAATGATCCACCCGAATCTTCAAGAATGTTCAAGTAACTATACTTGGGCCAAATTGAATGTAAAGTTTGAATTGAGGTGGAGTAGGATTTTTGCTTGGGTTGAGTAAATGGATTTTCAAACTATTATGGGATTTGAATTTTTGAATGATTTTTTTTTAAATACATGCGAAGGAAAGATTCAACATTTGGCAATAATATCAAAAAATGTGTGGAAGAAGAATCAAGATTAAACTTTAT
>NEWO01000613.1:357775-403418 GCA_003013225.1 Phalaenopsis aphrodite | reverse complement strand
CATTGAGTAAATTGTAAAATTGGTTTAAGGGAAACCCAAACTAGAGTTATTGGAAGGCTTTTTAGAGATATGGAAGTGTGAAGAACACTTTTGCTTATGAATCAGAAGATTATTCACATAATATGAGTGGTGAGGTAAAATCTTAAGTAATATTCTTCTAAATCTATTTTGATAAGAACGTAAGATTGATGAAGAAGTTAAACAGGAAAATCTTCAATCATTTATTAATCTAACTTGAAGTACGTATAATCTCGAAACTCAGGTGGCCAAAGACAAATTTACTAACCCAAGAGCATGAAAATTGTGCTTTTGATCAAAGTGTTCAATTTAAGAAACACTAGGGTGAGCTTACCATGATAAATAACGCGGGACTTTAGGCTAGTAAAATTCAGGCCATGCTAAAAGAATAGAGTAAAACTGGTAGGCGGAGCTAGTTTCCAAAAACCCTTTCCCCTAACATTTGCAAAATATAAATAGGAATAGTAGGCTCCAAAAAATTAACTACAAAATTATTAGACTTGATAGAAGCACTTGATAGTCCATGACATCTTTTGGACCAAAAGATGGGTGCACCATGGATGAACCAACTTCAACCACAATAGTTAGGGGGCTGCATGAAACTGGGAGCAGAGTGGACCTAACATAAGATCACAGAAAACATTGTAAGAGAAAAAAGCATGAGGTAGATCGTCTACACTTTCGCCACCAAGCCCCATTAAGCGAAATGAAATAATCGATCTCTTCGAATCGATGATTACTCTGTTACGGTGGAGAGAGCTGGGAGGATTGAGCAGAATCTGGAGGCTACTTAGAGGAGGAAGGACATTGAAAAGAGAAGAAATTTAGAGGGATTCAGATTTCCTCAGAGCTCTCAAAGGTCGTCCTTTTAGTCAGTTGGTAAAAGTGCTAAGAAGGCTATATCCAACAGCATTGGCACCCAGTTTGAAGTGAAGTGCGACAAGTGTGGAAGGTCACACAAAGGTTAGTGTTTGTCTGGATCCAACGCATGCTTTTGGTGCCACCAGCCAGGACACATGGCGAAGAATTGCCCTAAATTGGGTCAGAGGGCTCCAACAGATTCCAGGAGCAGTGCTACACTACCACATAGTAGCTATGGTAGATTGAGGGCAGCTGAATCTTCAGGGTCGGTGTCAAATGCCGATCTGACTCAACAGAATGTTCAGCCCAAAGTATATGCATTATCACAGCGGGAGCTACGGACTCCTTAGACGTCATCACTGGTATCATATATCTTCAAATTAAACCGATAAGGGTACTTTTTGATTCGGGAGCATCACATTCTTTTCTAGCTAATGAACTGGCTAAATTAATGCAATTGAATGTTATTTCAGTGCCCGTGGTATTGCCAGTTAGAATGTCAAATGACGCTTTTTTAAATGTTGATCAATCATGTGAGGTAAAGCTTATGATTGGCGGAAAGAGTTTTAATGCTCAACTTATTGCGTTGCCTTTGATAGAATTTGATGTGATTTTAGGCATAGGTTGATTGTCTAAAAACTGTCATTATTGATTGAAATAATAATGTAAAAATAAATGTACCTGATGAGGCGGAAGTTAAATTTTCATGTGACAGAGGACTAATATCTATGATAATTTCCTGTATGAAAGCTTGCAAATTATTGAATCATGGAAGTCGGGGTTTTCTTGCTCAGGTAGTAGATACTTCTAAGGAATTGAAGTATTTGGGTTATAGTTCAGTGGCACGAGAATATCTAGAGGTGTTTCTGGATTATTTACTAGGGCTACCACCAATGCAAAAAAATGACTTTAGCATTGAGCTCTGATCAGGTTCTGAGCCTGTATCCAAGGCACCCTACAGAATGACAGCTAAGGAGTTACAGAAGCCAAAAAAACCAGCTACAGAAGTTACTAGAAAAGGGATTCATCAGGCCTAACACCTCACTTTAGGGAGCTCCAGTGTTATTTGTGAATAAGAATGGGAACTTCAAGATATGCATTACTTACATTGATTGCTCACTATTAAAAATAAATATCCACTGTCGAGGATTGAAGATTTGTTGATCAGTTGGAAGGGGCTTCAACCAAAGATTGATTTGTGGTCAGGTTATCACCAACTGAAGATTAAAGAAGAAGACATAGCGAAGACTGCTTTCAAGACCAGATATGACTAATATGAATTCGTGGTGATGCCGTTTGAACTGACAAATGCTCCAGCATTTTTCATGGACTTGATGAGCAGAGACTTTAGACAGTTTCTGGATAATTTTGTGATCGTCTTTATAGATGGTATTCTGGTGTATTCAAGGGATAAAGTCAGTCATATATGTCGTTTGCATAATGTTCTGCAAGTTTTGAAGGAGAATACACTTTATGTCAAACTTTTAAATGTGAATTTTTGCTTAAAAGTGTGGTTTTTCTTGGGCACATTATCAATGAAAACAACATATCCGTTGATCAGAATAAGGTTAAGATTTTGCAGATTGGCCAAGACCTACTATTGCCACTAAGGTTAGAAGTTTTCTAGGTCAAGCTAGTTATTATAAGAGATTTGTTAAGGGGTTTTCATAGATTGCTAGGCCACTATCAAGGTTGACTCAGAAGGCGGTGAAATTTGAGTGGTCTAATACGTGTTTAATGTTTGCTCCAATATTAGCCATTTCTTCGTGTTCTGATGGATTTCAGATTTTTCAACAATGCATCTTTGATAAGTTTGGGATGTGTGCTTATGCAGCATGGTAGGGTCATTGTTTATGTATCACGAAAATTGAAGAATCATGAAAGGATCTATCTTACATATGACTTGGAGCTTGCTACAATTGTTTTGCCCCGAAGATCTGGAGACATTATGTGAAGCTTTCACTGACCACCAGAGTTTGAAATATATTCACTCAGAAAGAGCTAAACCTGAGGCAATGGAGATGACTGAAATTTATTAAAGATTATGATTTAGATATTCAATGTCATCCAGGGAAGACAAATGTTGTTGTCGATGTGTTGAGTAGAAAAACTTCTGGGAATTTGAATTTTTTATTTACGCAGCAGGAGCAGTTAATTAAAAATCTGGAGAGGTTGGGGCTGACTATAGTTGATTATGATGATGATAGTATGACTCATTTATATCAGTCAACTGTGCAACCAACTCTAAAGAGCAGAATTGAATATACTTTAGCCAGAGATAACAGTATTCAAATAGTTCTGAAGCAGGTTTAGACAAGCAATTTAGAGAAGTATGAGCTAGACTAGGATGATTTACTGAGGTACAAAAGCAGGGGTTATGTTCCAGGTGTTGAAAATCTGTGGCAGGAAATTTTGGAGGAAGCACATTTATACGGCTGCACTATTCACCCAGGGAGCAATAAAATGTATCAGGATATCAAAGAAGCTTTATGGTGGTCAGGACTGAAGAGAAGTGTGGCGTAATTTGTGGCCAAGTGTCGTTCATTTCGATTAGTAAAGACAGATCATCAGCGTCTTGGAGGTTAGTTGCAGCCCTTACTGATTCCAGAGTGGAAATGGGAGGAGATTGCGATGGAATTTGTGATTGGTTTGCCTAGATCTCGTGAGGGTATGAGTAATTATTGATCGACTAAGTCTACCTATTTCTTACCTATAGATAGACAGATCCAGTTGAGAAGCTAGCCAAATTATATGTGGATTAAATTGTGAGGTTGCATGGAGTGCCAAAGTCTATTGTCTCTGGCAGAGATGACAGGTTTACTTTCAAATTATGGAAGAAATTTCAGGAAGCTTTGGGTACTTGATTGACTTTTAGTACTCTGGAAGGAAGTGCAAGACACGTCTATGTTGGGCTGAAACAGGTGAATGAAAAATCATTGGAGCATGATGCTACAGAGAAGATTAGGCTGAACAGAGACAGACTGAAGGCGGTAAAAAACAGACAGAGGAAATACTATGATGCCAAGCATAAACCTGTTGAGTTTGAATTTGGAGAGTTTGTTTTCATCAAGGTCAGGTCATTGAAGGTTGTGCAATATTTTGGGATGGCAGGAATATTGAGTCCCAGATATGTTGACCCATTTGAGATTGTAGAAAGGATCGGGAAAGTGGCTTACATTTTGACTTTACCAGCCCATATGCAAGGAGTGCATAATGTTTTCCATATTTTTTCATTGAGAAGTTATATTATAGATGAAGCATGTAAAGTGATAACGGACTCAGTTGATATTCAACCTGATCTGACATATATTGAGGAGCCTGAAAGGATATAGGATTATCAGGTGGAGACTTTTGTGAAGATTTTATGAAAGCATGGATCAAAAAAGGATGTTACTTGGGAGAAAGTCTCTGAGAAACAAGAAAGATATCAATAGCTTTTCAATTGAGGTATATTCACTTTCATGCTTATTTTTAAATTTTGAGGATGAAACTTTTTTTCGGGAAGATTGTAATAACATAATTAATAATAATAATAATAATTGACGAATCCCTTCAGTTATAGCATAACAGTTGCAACCCCTCTTTCGATCGAATCAAACATATCGAGCGAAAACGGGAGAGATCGGGAGGAGAAAAATACCGTGCTCTAGCAGAAGGAAGAGAAGTCATTGGAAGAAGTGCGTGCGACCACTGTGCAACGTTGGGGCGTGCAAAGAAGGAAGACGAAGACATCGAAGACTTACGTGGACTGAGCCGCGAACGAGGAGGAAGCTATGACTTCTTACGCTGGTGCTATGTGGAGGAGGAAGGAGGAGATGTCAACGATGTGTGCTCATGCAGAGGAAGTGGAGAAAGATTAGGCTTGTGGATGCTGTCTGCGACGAGTTAAGAGAAGGAAGACGGAGACGGTGGCGGCATGTGTTCTGGGCTTAGTCAAACTTGAGGAGGAAAGGGGGAGGTGAAACCTTTGGCGCTGTGCTTGCGTAGTAGAGGAACGAAGCCTCCTCAAAACTAGACCGAAGAAGAGGAGCAACCCCGAAGCTCGCATGCATGAGTTAGGGTGGTCAACCGAGCCTAAAAGAGATTGAAACTAATCTGAATTTGAGAAGAGGAGAGACTAAACTTTACTAAAAGAGCCAAATTGAGTCCTATATTAAGTTAAGGAATAGTATGCTAATTTTTACATGTCTATTTAATCAATACTTTAACAAAGAGATTTTGTCTTTGAAAAGGAAGAATTTGTGAAGCGAACGGGAAAAGGAGGAGATTGATCTGAAAGCCTATAGGATACATGGTAAACCTTGTGTCATTAATTGAATTAATGACGTAATTATCTACGTTAATTAATTAATGTTATTAAACTTTGTTAATGTTAGAAGAATAAAATCGGCTATTCCCTTGGATTTAAGGAAGAAGATAGATAATTTTAAAAGATAAGTTATGTCTTAAAGTAAAGTTTAGTTTACTGAATTAGGAATTATTATTAATAAAATATTATTGTTTAACTACAATTTAGGCTGAAGCACATTTAAGCCTAGAAAATCAGGGATTTGAGAATCATGTGACAAGCAAGCCAAGAAGGTGAGTAATTATTTTCTTATATGTATTAAATTTAACGTTTATTTAATAAAGAATTTCTTTAATGCCTTAGACAATTATATTTGCATGAATGTTGTAGCTTAAGAATGAAAAAAAAATGAAAGGGGAGAGGGAAAAAGAATGCTTAATGGTTTTAAAAAATATAATTTAAACGAAATGAAAGTTAAATGTTCAAGTCATACAAGATTACCCCCGGATGGTACTGGCAATGGTTACAATTTACCCATGCATATTATAGAAAATAGTAAAGGTGCGTCTTCGGGTGCAATTTGAGGGTGCTTTCGGGTACATTTTTTAGAATGTCTTCAGACACATTTAGAGGGTGATTTCAGACATTTTTAGGATATATTCAAATATGACGATAATCTTGTGATGACTATTAAAGATGTTAAAAATGGTAAATACTTAAAGTGGAACAAGAATAGATAAATATAAAGTTTAAATGAACTTAGCTGCTTTTTCTTCTGGTCATTCATGCATAATATAACATAGCATAGTAAATAAATTTAATGCATATTAAGTTATAATTAATCACTAGGTTGTACTTACTGTTGAAGTTAATGTTTTCTTTTTAGGAGATGGAAAATTTTAGATTGATATGTTTGATATGAGAGACTTGGTCTATCAGAGGAGGACCACCACCATTAGATTTTTTTTTATGATAGTTTTGTTTACTATTTTTGTCAGTTTTTGATTTACTGTTCAGTTCTGGATTAAAATGTTGTCTATGGATGTTGTTGTTGTTGGATAATTTAAATTTATTGCATTTTTGGATCAGTGACTCTTTTATATATTAAAAGTTGTTGAAATATTTTTTGGATGGTTAGATGTTAATACCGTCTGACCGTAGTATCCGTCTTAGTTAATGCTAAGCACCGGGCCGGGTCGTGACAACAATTTTGTAAACAACTTGGATATTTATGGGGTATAGGTTGGCAATTTATTTTTTTCGTGGCAATATCAGCAATTGTTATTTCTTAAAGCTATCTAATAAGAGTTCACAAATATCAATTTTATCAAACAGGGCTATGACTATTGTATCTGTAATTCTTGGCCGCACATTCCATTATGTTGATGGCATACTTCCATTCAGGTACTACTATGGCAAGGTGTACTTTTGTTCATATATCCTTCCTGACTTTTACGTGACTCTATATTTACTTAACCTTATAAATGCAGGCTTGGTGGGACAGATTTTCCAATTGATGATTTTGCAGCTGTTTGCCTCTTGGTGGGTATAATGTAATAGACTAATATAGGTTGAAATGCAGTTCTATGATGCTGACAAATAATTAAAAATTTTACTTGAACTTTTTCTTCCTGCATTCAGGTTTATTTTGGTGTTACTACATTACTTGATACTGCCTCTGGTGATGAATTGAAGATAAAGGAGGAAAAACAAGAGGTTCTTCCACTGCCTCTAAGAAAATCTCACTGAAGTAATATGCATCAATTACAATTAAATTTATGTATTGCATGCGTTACGAGGAAATATACAAACACTCTTACAAACTATTAAGCACATCAAGATGATTTCCGGTGATGCTATTCTTAAACCTGCATAGCAGTTCATTGATTATACTATGCTACATTCAATTTATTCTGCATCGGTTCCTGTTATTTTGGTTTCTCATGCCAGCATCTCATTTATTTAACACAAAATCTGCCTGCATTTGGTCAACCGAATACCATGCATGCATCATGAATTGAGATCGCCACAATGGTATTGAGTTACACATTTCAGATTGACGGGGGGATAGTAGGCTTCAATGTTTGCTTTGCACTGCAATCAAAATGAAAATGAACCTTTTCATGTAAATTCTGTTTTGCTATTAAGTCCACATAAAAAATTCTTTTATATTTAGGTGAAAGAAAGTGAAGCAAGAGAAATAAACTTTGATCGACTGAAATAGAGACATATTTTGAAGTTAAGAGCCATTCTAATGTTAGGTCTTAACAACTTGCATAAAATAAACACTTCTAGAGGACCATTGTGTCGTGTTAGAAGCTTGGAAACTTGGGCATCTTGTTATTTTGTTAATTTTAAAAAAAATGTTATATGAATTGAATATTTCCTAAATGCTTTTTGGACATCTTATCAACCCTTCCTGAACACCTCTTACCATATTGTCGTCAAACACATTGCACAAACCCAATAAATCAAATTATTGAAAGTTTTTAATACCATCTTATATGTTGATAGAACAACGGTACTAATACATTATTTAGGCGGTTATGCGAGATTAACACTCCTGAAGCTGATCTTGTTTGATGGATTGTCTGTCTCTGTAATATAAGTTAACACTCCTGAATTTTCCATAGGTCCTTTGCAGCTTGGAATTTCTTTTTCTTCTTATTTGGCTCTCTTTGCTGCATGACGGGAGTACATATCTCATATAAATTTGTCTTCATCTCATCTCCATTCATGACAGTCTAACCCATTGCAGTATAGCTTCTGTGCATTCCTTGGACTAGGATACTACATCGATCAGCCTGTTATCTTATGCACCTCATATATATGATATTAAGTCCCCGAAATGATAAATTCAACAGTTCTCTTGTGCACCATCATTCAGCTTAGTCCATTGTTGAACTCACAGTCTATATTCTTATTATTAATTTAGGATTTCACATGCAGTTGTAGAAGATGCTCTCTATGCTCGTGCAATGGTGGCTATAACATCGAGTAACTCATTGGCCAACTCATCTAAATCCTAAGCAAGCTCCGACTGATGCCTGAAATTAAATAAAAAAAAGTGGACTCCAACTAATAGATATATTCATATTGAATTTTTAGCTCAGCATTATTGATCATTTGGGCATTCAATATGAACAATAAAAGAGCAAGATTGATAATATGCTGTTACACCCGTAACAAGTAGAAGGGGGCCAGTCTCGCTTGGACAGGTCGAACGCCACCCAGCCGGCCCGCTCTTTCAACAGGTCGGCCGCAACGGAAGAGAGATGGGAGCAGGTGTGGTCCACTAGGCCCTAATCATATACTCAAGGAGGAGGAATTGAGGGAGTTGGGAGGGAAAGTTTGTAAGAAAAGTTTTCAAATGTTATGAGGGATTCTATTAAGGGGAGGAACCTAGGGTTTGGTTTTTTTTTGTATTATTTTGTGGCTGCTGTATTTTTCTTCTTTTGGTGTTGTTCCTGACGACGTCTAGGGTGTGGGAGAGCCGATCTACCTCTCGAATATAGATCATCTTTGTATCTTGCTTGTTTTTTTTTTCCTTTGATTGTTGTAAGAGCAGCCCTTATTTGTGTTTTTCCACCGTCTATTGCGATTTCGCTATGGTTTGTTCACTGATTTTGGTGTCGAAGCATATCAAATTGGTATCAGAGCCTAGATCTTGGTGGGATGACGACAAAGAAGGTTGATGTGCTAGAAGAAGATGTAGAGAAAATTCGTTCTGAAATGGAAGAAAGGTTTGCTACCATGGAGTGGAGATGCAATCCAAGGTCGTGCCGACCACTCCAGCTGCAAACCCTAACCAAGGGCTGATCAGGGAAACCTTGGCCAGGTCAAGGGGGAAGGTGGTCGAGCGAGAAGACAACGAAGAAGACATCATCTATCTATAAAAGCGTCCCCCTAGGACTCCGAGAGAAGGGGGAGTGGAGACTACAAGTGGAGGGGGATGGGCTGAAAATTGGAGAAGAGATGGTAGAAGGGCACGAAAGATTATGATGCAGGAAGAAGGGAATCGTGAGTGGGATATGCCTATGACCATAGGAGGGTGTTTCACCCTAGATACATGGTGGAAAATTCTGGAGGGAGAGGAAGTTGTGGTGGAGATGCAAGGGTTATAAAATTGAAGATGTCGATCTTTGAAGGAGAGGATACACATGGATGGGTGCATCGGGTGGAGCGGTAATTTGCAATCAACGGTTTTACTAAGGAAGAGAAGCTCATGGCAGCATGATTATGCTTGGAGAGAAAGACTTTAGCGTTTTTCTAGTGGATGGAGGCAATGTATTCGATGCACTCATGGGATGAATTTAAGGATTGCTTGTTGGAGTGTTTCCAAGACATTCGGGAAGGAGACCTTCACGAGCAATTCTATGCTCTGACTCAGGAGGAGGCAATTATGGAATACCGAGAGAAATTCGAGCTCTTATCTGAGAGTTTGAGGGGGATTTTTGCAGTAGAACTGGAAGGAAACTTCTTGAAAGGCCTAAAGCCCGAAGTAAGAGCAGTCATCCACCCTTTGAGACCACGTGGATTGAGGGAAATAATGGAGCTCGCCCAGATAGTGGAGGATAAGAAGCAGGTGAAGAAGACCAGTAGAGGCGGTAACATCAGGGGATTCTACAAGAGCGTCGTGACTATTATGACACTGAAGACCTTGACAGTGTCATTTCAGAAAGAGACGCCGAAGGAGAAGAGTACATGACCTCGACCCGAGGGTAATTTCTAGTGCATCGCAGATGTAGAAGTGCATGACAAAAGAGCCAAATGATTATGTTACCGTTGTGACGAGAAATATGCTCCAGGACACCATTGCAAGGAGCGCGCTCTTCAGGTACTTTTAGTTCAGGAGGATACAATAAGTGAGGAATCATAAGAGGAAGCAGAGGAGGGGCATCTGCATTTGAATGTGGCGGAAGTGTCCCTCAATTCGGTGGTGGGATTTACCTCGAATCACACCATGAAGGTGAGGGAATGGATCGGGGCACAACCGGTTGTAGTGTTGGTGGATAGTGGGGCCACCAATAACTTCATCTTAAATAAGGTTGTGGAGGACTTATGGTTGAAGCTGGTGACTACAGGAGCTTTGTCATCATGATGGGGACAGGAAAGACGGAGAAAAGTCTGGGAATCTGCAAGGGGTTGTTTCTGACACTGCATGCCTACTAGTGGTGGAAAACTTCCTTTAGATTTGGCAACACAAATGTGCGTTTGGGGATGAAATGATTGCGAACATTGGGAGAGATGAAGGTGGATTGGAAGTCCTTAACGATGGAGTTCTAAGTGTAAGATATGAAGGTGGTGTTGAGGGGAGATGCTAACTTATTCAAAACCATGGTGTCGCTCAAGCCATGTTCAAATAGATTCAGAGAGCAGGATTGGGTTACTTAGTGGAGTTGCAGAACATTGAGGAGGTTCGAGATTTAGAATTAGCAGAGTTTCCAAAAGGGGTCCAACAACCCTTATAGCAACTTACTAATATTTTCCAGCAGCCAAGTGGCTTATCACCTCAGAGGGAGCACAAGCATGTTATTACATTGAAGGAGAATGTTTCCCCCATCAGCGTCAGACCATACAAGTACCCTAAGATTTAAAAGGACGAGATAGGGAAGTTGATCTTGGAGATGCTCGAGGCAGGGATTATCAGGCCTAGTGTGATCTCTTTTTTCTAGTCCCGTCCAGTTGGTGAAGAAAAAAATAGTAGTTGGAGATTCTGCGTGAACTATAGTTCTTTGAACAAAGAAACTGTTGGACAAATTCCTTATTCTTGTGATTAATGAGTTACTGGATGTGTTTTATGTGATAGTTATTTTCTCAAAAATTAATTTGAAGTCAGGTTACCACCAGATTTGGATGAATCCGACGAATATGTACAAGACGGTATTCAAGACACATGAAGGACATTATGAATTCTTAGTGATGTCATTTGACCTCACCAATGCCCCACCGACATTTCAATCTCTCATGAATAGGTTTTTTCAATCTTATCTTCAAAAATTTGTCCTGATTTTCTTTGATAATATTCTGATCTACAGTCTTCCAAAGAGAGCACGTGGAGCTCCTGAGGACAGTCTTAGAGACGTTGAGGAAGAACCAATTGTATGCCAACTTGAAGAAATGTTCTTTTGCACAGTTGCAGGTGGAGTGCCCAGGACATGTGGTGACCAGAACAGATGTAGCAGCGCATCAATCCAAGATTGGGGCTATGTTTGATTGACTCTTACCAAGGAAGAATGAGTTGAGAGGATTCCTGGGTCTCACCGGATATTACTAGAAGTCCGTGAGAAGATATGACACGATAGCATGACCACTAATAGAGCAGTTGAAGAAAAACCATTTCAAATGGGGAGAAGCATCAAGACAGGCCTTTGAACAGTTGAAGAAGGTCATGACTAGCTTATCAGTATTAGCAATTCTAGATTTCAATAAATCATTTGTGGTGGAGACGGATGCGTCAAAGTACGGATTAGGAGTAGTGCTTATGCAGGATCAAGACCGGCTGCCCACTTTAACTAGATTCTTTCAACCAAAGCGAGGCTAAAGTCAACATATGAGTGGGAATTGATGACAATTGTGTTGGCTATTCAAAAGTGGTGGTTATACTTGTTGGGGCGACATTTCTTAGTCAAGATAGATCAGAGGAGTTTAAATTATCTTCTGGAGCAGTGGGTGTTGACTGAGGAACATCAGAGATGACTATCCAAGTTAGCGGGGTATGTGTCGAGATTCAGTACTGGCTATGATTGGAGAATAAGACAGCCGACAAACTATCGAGAAAGGTAGAGAAACCTTAATTGGCAGCCCTATCGGTACCCTTGGTCTTAGATTGGCAGGCAGGGAGACAGCAGAGTGAAAGGGATGAGGAGTTGAGGAAAATAAGGGTTGAATTACTACAGGATCCAAATAGTCATCTAGGATATTCCTTGAGGGAACAACAACTGCTCCATTAGGGCAATTCGTGCAACCCAAGTCGTCAAAGTATATTCCTAGATTATTATAAGGGTTTCATGGCAGCGCGATCGGGGGACATTCAAGGGTGCAGAAGACCTATAGTTGTATGACGACAGAGTTTTATTGGGTGCAGATATGCAGAGACGTGGAGAAATGGTGACAAAATGTGATGTGTGTCAGCGATACAAGTACTTGGCCACGACACTTAGGGGTTACTACAACCATTAGCATTGTCGGAGAAGATTTGGGAAGAACTGACGATGGATTTTATCGAGGGGTTGTCACAGTCAAAAGAGTTCACGATGATTATGGTGGTCGTGGATCGCTTAAGTATGCATATTTCATTCCCTTACGACATCCCTACACTGTTTTCTCTGTTGTGGCATTGTTTATCCCTGAAGTGATCCGTTTGCACGGGGTGCCATAATCAGATTTTGTTGGATAGGGACAAAGTGTTCCTCAACCACATCTGAAAGTAGATATTCAGGTTGCAAGGGCAGTCCTTAAAACGAGCACTGCATATCATCCTCAGACTGATGGGCAAACTGATGTTGTCAACAGGAGTGTGGAGACATTTGTGTTATTTTGTATTCGATACACCAAAGGTATGGGCTAAGTGAATTTCATGAGCCAAATATTCATATAATACTTTGTATCACACTACACACAGACAACCCCTTTCAAGGTATTGTTTGGACGGGATCCACCTTACTTGATACATTAGGAATAGTGCTTATGCAGGATCTAGACCGACTGTCCACTTTAACTAGATTCTTACAACCAAAGCGAGGCTAAAGTCAACATATGAGTGGGAATTGATGACAATTGTGTTGGCTATTCAAAAGTGGTGGTTATACTTGTTGGGGCGACATTTCATGGTCAGGATAGATCAGAGGAGTTTAAATTATCTGGAGCAGTGGGTGTTGACTGAGGAACATCAGAGATGACTATCCAAGTTACCGGGGTATGTGTCGATATTCAGTACTGGCCATGATTGGAGAATAAGGCAGCCGACAAACTATCGAGAAAGGTAGAGAAACCTTAATTGGCAGCCCTATCGATACCCTTGGTCTTAGATTGGCAGGCAGGGAGACAGCAGATCATAAGGGATGAGTTAAGGAAAATAAGGGTTGAATTACTACAGGATCCAAACAGTCATCTAGGATATGCCTTGAGGGAACAACTGCTCCATTAGGGCAATTCGTGCAACCCAAGTCATCAAAGTATATTCCTAGATTATTATAAGGGTTTCATGGCAGCGCGATCGGGGGACATTCAAGGGTGCAGAAGACTTATAGTTGTCTGACGACAGAGTTTTATTAGGTGGAGATATGCAGAGACGTGGAGGAATGGTGACAAAATGTGATGTGTGCCAGCGATACAAGTACTTGGCCACGACACTTAGGGATTACTACAACCATTAGCATTACCGGAGAAGATTTGGGAAGAAGTGACGATGGATTTTATCGAGGGGTTGTCACAGTCAAAAGAGTTTACGATGATTATGGTGGTCGTGGATCGCTTAAGTATGCATATTTCATTCCCTTACGACATCCCTACACTGTTTTCTCTGTTGTGGCATTGTTTATCCCTGAAGTGATCCGTTTGCACGGGGTGCCATAATCAGATTTTGTTGGATAGGGACAAAGTGTTCCTCAACCACATCTGAAAGTAGATATTCAGGTTGCAAGGGCAGTCCTTAAAACGAGCACTGCATATCATCCTCAGACTGATGGGCAAACGGATGTTGTCAACAGGAGTGTGGAGACATATTTGTGTTATTTTGTATTCGATACACCAAAGGTATGGGCTAAGTGAATTTCATGAGCCAAATATTCATATAACACTTCGTATCACACTATACACAGACAACCCCTTTCAAGGTATTGTTTGGACGGGATCCACCTTACTTGATACATTATAGACATTACCACACCGGTATCCAATGTCAATCGATACTTGGAGGAGAGGGACAAGATATTGGTAGAGCTCAAGGGGCATTTACTGAGAGCTCAACAAATCATGAAGAGGAAGGCGAACGGACACAGGAAAGAGGTGCAATTTGAACCAGAAGACATGGTCTACTTGAAACTGAGGCCTTATTGACAAAAAATTATGACAAGGAGGTGATGACACGCATCGTAGCAGTAGTCTGCATTTGAAGTTACCACCATTACCTGCATTACACCCGATTTTTCATATTTCATGTTGAGATGTGCGATTGAAGATCATACACCCTCGTCTATACTATCGCCGACACTGACGGAGGACTTGGAAGTAATTCTAGAGTCGCTAGAGATCGAAGGAGTGAGCCGAGAAGTAGGGGAGAAAAGGAGCAATTAGTTAAGTGGAAAGGACTGTCATGCTATGAGGCAACATGGGAGTCGTACGAGATGATCCCCAAGCAGTTTTCATTCTTCCATCTTGAGGACAAGGTATGTTTTTGGGAGGGGAGTATTGTTACGCTCGTAACAGGCAGAAGGGGACCGGTCCCGCCTAGACCGATAAAATACCACCCAGCCGACCCGCTCGTTCAATAGGCGGACCGGTCGTCGTCAATTGAAGAGGTCGAGCGGCCCCTCACCGCAGCAGAAGAGAGGGGAGCTGGTGGGATCCACACATACTCAAGGAGGAGGAATTGAGGGTGTTGGGAGGGAAAGCTTGTAAGGAAAGTTTTCAAATGTTATGAGGGGATTTTATGAAGGGGAGAAACCTAGGGTTTGATTTTTTTTTATGCATTAGTATGCGGTTGTTGTGTTTTTCTTCTTTTGGCGTTGTTCCTAGCAATGTCTAGGGTGTAGGGGAGCCGACCTACATCTCGAAAGTAGATTATTTTTGTATCTTGCTTGTTTTTTCCTTCAATTGCTGTAAGAGTAGCCCTTATTTGTGTTTTTACCAATCTATTGCGATTTTGTTTTGGTTTGTTTGCTAATTTTGGTGTGGAAGCGTATCATATGCATCACTATTAAGTGCCATCATATCATCACATTGAATTAACAATGTTTGATAAAAAGCATATTTAAAGATGTTTTTAGCATAATGATATTTACTATCATTTAAATGTATATTATAATCAATTAATGCACTTTTATGCTGACATATGTAATCACATCTGGTATGCTCATGCCTCCCTAAGTATGACTCAATAGTCATTTGTCAATCATGATATATATGTAATATATTTTATCAAAACATTATCAAACTAGGATGATTAATATCAACTCAAAAAAATTCAATGATTTTTTATAAGGTAGTTACTCTTTAGATTTATTGGCCTGGCTAGCAAATATCCAAAATATGCAAAAACGTTCTACCGATCTACAAACCATTCCATTCAGACATAGTTTTCTATGTTGCAAATTTTCAAGAAGTATTTTATCAATATTATTATTATTTTTATTATTATTATTATTATTGATATATCAAAGTATGAGTTGTATGAATAAAATTTAACATAGTAACACTGCATGTACATGAATTAGTTATATGAGAATCTGGGTAGTAATAATTTAAGAAAAAAATTTCATACAACTTACTATTTCATTATAAACATAAAGAGACATTTATGACGTGTTGTAGATAACTGAAGAAACGAAGAACTGACAAATTACAAATATCTAAAAATTGTTATAAAATATTAAGAATTGCACTCATAACAAAAAAGTGTATATTTATTCCTCAATAAATAAATATTATTTATCTCAAATTATACTCTTTGAACCTACTTCCTCTCAATCTAAAGAAACAATGCTAGATATATATTATCTAGAAGGTCTTAAATAACACCAACCTACTATTAATTACAAGAATGCAGATAAAGATATTAAAAGCTAATTAAGTATTAAAACACGTATAATCTACTTCCCCTAGGTTTTCTCACAAGAAACCCATGTTAATTCTTATTACACCAAAATAAATATTATAATAACCTAACAATATAATCTAAATAAACAATAATTATGATAAACCTTAACTAACAAAATATTAAAAGTAATTACTTAGTATAACCTAGCCCAGTCATTAACCTTATAGAAAATTGATTTAATCACATGATTTAATGTAATGGAATGATTCAATCTATGCAAAATTAAAAAAAAAAAGTCAATGTGCACATTCAACAAGATGAAAACATAAAATGATCTTAAAAGAAAATAGTTAACGCTTTACGGTAGGAGAGACTGTTGAAACCATGATAGGGGGTGGTCCTGGTCCAAGGAAGATGAAGGAGAAGAAACCAGGTTGAAAGCTTCCCATTGTTCGTTTAAAGGAGGAAGGAATCAGAATGGCTTAGCAGCTGCATAGTGTGAATTAAAGAAGCATAGGGAATGCTCTATTCTTCAAACTCCCTAAAGCAGAAACAGAGGCAGCTAAGGAGAGTGCAGGAGATTCTCCGCCAGGGTAAATCATCAAATTGAGAAGAGCTCCGAGCCTCCATGCACAAGGTGGAGCGGGGTTTTCAGCTTGGGGTAGTCCCACCATGATTTGGTTTGTTCACACAGCCGCAGTTCGTCCTGCTACATTTTGCCTATGCCTCTTACACGAGCTGCGTTGCTTTTTGTAGTCCTTCTTTTCCCTTATGTTCTCCATTTTGTATGAATGGTGTATCACCAATTCTTTCTAACATTAAAAGTATTGATTTAATGCATATATTCTTGAACACCATGTCAGAATTTGCTGGGTGTTTACCACATTATATTGTTTTCCCGGTCCAGAAAGACGGAATTTCAATTCAATCATCATCGATATTTTTTGAAATTCCAGTAGTTTGTGATGACTACAATTGCTTCAAACAAATTGCCACTCCTAAAACCTTCAATTCAGCTGTTGAGTTTTTTTTTCATGTGCCTCTACTTTTTTTGTACGTATTAGTGTACACACCATGTTGCTGACATAAATAACAGTTCAGGCAGAGTTAGCGATCTCAGAGTTCCGAGGCAATGGAGCAGGACTTGCTGCTGCTGCCAGTACAGTGATTAGCACTTTCTTCCTTGTCTTTTTCGCTGAATGGGGCGATAAATCATTTTTCTCTACAATTGGTTCGTCTCATTATATTTCTTCTTCTCATGACATGATTTTTTATGATTCTACTCTTAAAAAGAGCAGTTGTTTCCGTTACAGCACTTGCTGCTGCCGCTTCACCTCTTGGTGTAATCGGGGGAGCTCTAGCTGGTCATGCTTTTGCAACTTTGGTAAGATGCAATTATAGCATTATTTTTTAAATATTGTATTATGTTGCAGTGAAATTCATTTAAGCCATTTGTCCAAGAATTTTATTGTCTAATATACTTGCTCTCTATTTTGCCCAGAATCGTAGATTTCTCTTTTTCTTTTATATATGTTTGTCTTATGATATTCCTCTGATGTTATTCCTTCTATGCACGTATTAGCTTGTGAAAATAGTATGTGGCTCACTGCAAATAATTGCATCATATCTCAATGAGTAATATTTAAATTTTTTTAATGCTTTTTTTTCCATTTTTGAATCGTTTAACTTGTATATGCACAAGGGATATCAACAAATGATGGTTATGTATGGCTCATATTCAAATTTAGGAAAAGAAGCTTATAATGCTGCAATTGTTTAATACATAGAAAAGCTATGACAGGTAAACATAATAAAATATGCCTTGAAAAGATTTGAACTAAAAAAGTTGCCAAGCAGTATGAACAATGTTTGTGGAGCAATAGAACTCTGTAAAATAGATTTCTTGCTGATTATATTCATTGTAAACTGATTGTTTTTCTAGTTCTGAGAAAATTTGCAGAACATTGCAAATGGAAGTCTGGGTGCTGTCTGACTGCTGGAACTTTCTTTAAGAGCTAAATTTGACAGTTAGTCTTTCCTGTTTTGCAGCTCGCAGTCTTAGGTGGCTCATTGCTGGGAACATATATCTCTGAGAAGGTAACTTTTTCATGAAGAATTTGGAGTTTTAAATCAAAATTTTCATCAGGATTTTAACATTTACCCACGTAAACTCTTACTTCCGTAAAATTTTTGTCTGCAATATTGCTTTTTTGGTAGCTCGTTTTGGAAACAAATAACACTGATAATTTTTCTAAGGTTCTCTATGGAGGTGGGATGGTATTTATAGTTGAAAGTTTCAGTGGGCTGATAAGATACCCAAAAGCTGAAACCCGATGGCAACTTGAAATATTATACCCATTCTTAGTCGACACAACATTTTACCTTTAAAGATTCCGACTTGCAGGTCATTTCATACATTGGAGGAACCCTATTTCTCGTCTTCGCTGTTGTTACCTTTACCGAAATCTTCAGTTAACCTGGTCTAAACTTTCATGCCTGTCCTTCAAATCAGGAAGCTCTTATAGAAGGTATAAAGACTCGCATCTACTGTGTTACTAAAGAGTTGTTTAGGACTACCATTTTTTTTAACTTATTTAAATTTTCATTTGAAATAAAATATTTTTGATTGTTTGATTAAAGTATAATTGTTTTTAAAAACACTCGAAACACTTAAAAGCTATTTTGAGTGTTTTCAAATCATATTAATTGAAAGAAATGTTCAGATAACCTCATCTATTCACTAAAGACTTGGGCTTATATAGTTCCTTAGAACATTTTTTACAAATAAATCTTTAAACTTATTTTCTATTTCCTATTTACAAATAAGACCCTAAACTATATATAATTTTCAACACTCCCACCAAGATGGTCAAAAGATGTCCACTGTGCACATCTAATTACACAACTTAGAGCTAATGAGCTAAGTTCCTTGGTGAGGCAGGCAGCTACTTGCTCTCTAACAACTACATGACTTATCTTCAGTAATCCATAATTCAACTTCTCCTTGATGGAGAACTTATCAGTCTCCGCATACTTGGTTTTGTCATGCTGCACTGGGTTGTTGGCAATGTTGATTGCTGACTTATTTTCGCACTGCAACTTCATTTGAGCTCCTTGGTCCACCTTGAGCTCTACCACAGAGCTCTTAGCCATAACATCTCAGCAACTCCTAAGGCCATAGCCCTGTACGTTGCCTCTATCGCCGACCTCGCAACTACAGACTGTTTATTGCTCTTCCAAGATACCAAATTGCCCCCTACAAACATACATTTTCTTGATGTAGAGCTCATGTCATCGACACAACTAGCCCAATCAGAGTCACAGTAGCCCTTAATGCCTAAATGCTCATTTTTTCTGAAGATCAACCTCTTCTCTGGTGCACTCTTCAGATATCTTAGAATCTGATACACTGCATTCATGTGGCCCTTTCTCAGATCATGCTTATAACGACTCATCACGCTTACTGCAAATGATATGTTGGGACAAGTGTGACTCGGATGGATGAGAAGACCTACCAACCTCTGGTCCTCTCACGATCAAGTGACTCTCCTTTTTCGACGTTCACTTTTTCCTACTAATCAATTGATGAAATTGCTAGCTTGCATCTCAACATACCTGTCTCTGTGAGCAATTCTAGCACATACTTCCTCAGAGATAGAACAATTCCTTCTACTCCACTACCTGAATCCCGAGAAAGTATCTAAGTTGTCCTGATTCTTCACCTTAAACTCTTTGCCCAAATTTGCCTTTAGTTGAGCAATCACTCCCTCATCATCACTAGTGACAGTCATTTCATCCGCTTCCACAACTAGAATAGTAATGTGACCACCATGTCGTCGAAAGAGCTCTATGTGGTCAGCATTGATTTGCTGATAGCTCAAGCCTACCATTTCTCTCTTGAACTTGTCAAACCAAGCTTGATGAGACTGTTTCAAATCATACAATGACTTTCTCAGTCTACATATCTTGCACATTGTTTGGTTGTGTTGAAGCCTGGAGGTATTTCCATGTACACCTCTTCTAGCAGATCCCCATAAAGAAACACAATATTCACACCAGTAGGTGTAACCTCTATCCACCATTCATAGCTAGAGAGACGAGTGTCCTGAGTGTGCTCATATTTTTCACTGGTGTAAATGTCTCATCATAGTCAATGTTATACATCTGACTATACCCTTTCGCCCCCAATTTTGCTTTGTAGCGATCAATCTACCCTTCTGAGGTTTGCTTCACTGTGAAGACTCATTTGCACCCAACAGCCTTTTTCCCTGCTGGTAGCAATGCGAGTTCGCACGTTCTTTTCTTATCGAGAGCACCAAGTTCCTCCAGCATAGCAGTCTTTCACTTTGGATCCTTCTTAGCTACCTGCCAACACTTGGGTATAGAGACAATGTCTAAAGATACAATGAATGCTGTGTAAATGTGATATGTTAGAAAATGAGACAAACTTGACAATTTATTATTAAAACCTAAAACAATTAGGAGAAAATTGATTAGGAGGATGACCCACGTTACGATGAGAGGAATTATATCATATGTGTAATCGAATTCCAAGGTAGATGATTTAGGTGTCTCAGGAGCTGAGGTAGACCGGGACAAGGGACTTGTTGACATGAGTGACACAGTAAGCATTGTTCCCTCATTCTGTCTCCTCCTTGTATACAACCTCAGCTCCCCTTGAGCTTGAGTCTCACTACCTTCGGGCTCATTTTTCTCATTTTTTGGCTCTTCCTTAGTCTATCCTTCCCACACAACGGGACAAGGCATTGTTCCCACATGTATGAATCTCTCACCATCATTACTGTCCCTCTCTCGCCTCATCCTCCAATATCTAGCGGGTTACCAAAGGATGAGATCACCTCTAAGGTGTAGTGCGGTTCAAATTCTCTAAAAGTCACATTCATGCTCACAGTCTCTTATCTATTTGGCTCCAACAAACATTCCCCTTCTGAGTGGCAAAATAACCCACGAACACGTACTTCACAACTTTGGGATCCAACTTTTCTATTAATAGTATATTATTCTTCACAAAACATACATAACCAAATACCTTTAATGGGAGACTCTGCCATTATCTTCTTTTGATCAACTCACAAGGAGATTGTCACTCCAATACTCTTGAGAGCATTTGGCTGTCAAAACAGCTTGCCCCCACAAGTGTTTTAAGACATTCATCGAGATCATGCTTCCGGCTACTTCTAGAAGGTATCTATTCTTCCTCTCTTCTACTTTGTTTTGGATATATGATTTGATGTTGTATCTCGTGCTGACATGTACTTCAATATTTTGTTGGTATATTTTTTCCTATTATGGGATCTCAATATCTTCGCTAATGCATCGTTTTGAGTCTGAATTGTCCTTGTGATGGTCTTTAAAGCAGACAAACACATCACTTTTGTTTCTCATCAGATTTAACCAAGTAACATGAGAAAAATAATCAATAAAAGTACAAAATATCTATAGTCATTGATTGTAGTTGTAGAACAAAGTCCTGATGCATTTGAGTGNTGTTTTAGGACATTCATCGAGATCATGCTTCCGGCTACTTCTAGAAGGTATCTATTCTTCCTCTCTTCTACTTTGTTTTGGAGATATGGCTTGAATGTTTTAGGACATTCATCGAGATCATGCTTCCGGCTACTTCTAGAAGGTATCTATTCTTCCTCTCTTCTACTTTGTTTTGGAGATATGGCTTGATGTTGTATCTCGGGCTAAGATGTACTTCAATATTTTGTTGGTATATTTTTTCCTATTATGGGATCTCAATATCTTCGCTAATGCATCGTTTTGAGTCTGAATCGTCCTTGTGAGTGTCTTTAAAGCTGCAAAACACATCACTTTTATTTCTCATCAGATATAACCAAGTAACATGAGAAAAATAATCAATAAAAGTACAAAATATCTATTGTCATTGATTGCAGTTGTAGAACAAAGTCTCGATGCATCTGAGTGCACTAAATAAAAACACAAGAACTCTTTGTATCAGAACTGACATAAGAGCTCCTGTTATGCTTACCAAAGTCACACAAATTTTTGTTTATTTGCTTTTTTTCATGCAAAGACGAATGCTGGCGATTCAATGGACTAAATGAAGAGTTTCCTATGCACTTTTGATGTAGCATCATCACATCTTCTACGCTCCTCCCAGATCCTCATACTCTAGCACTTTATACCATAGATGTCAAGGCTGTGTCCACCCCCTATCAATCCAAATACCAGAGTCCACCATGCAACGTGTCAGTCCCCTTCTCTTGAAATATCACCTTTAGAATATCAAATGAAACAATGTATTTTAGTTGGAGTATAGTGACACTAATGAAAAAAATGTTCACTGAAAGAGAAGGAGCATGCAAAATATTGGACATAATCATAAAATTAGTACATCTCATTGTACCCTCGTCAACAACAAGCTGTGTTGTTCAATCAGCAGGTTGAATGCTCTCTGAAACTGTTATGTGCGTATATAAAGAGAAATCACTAGCAACACATATCATATCGAGATGCATCAGAATCTACTATTCATTCTGGTGATCTTGTTCTCGATAAAGAGGCAAGAGCATGTGTTTTATTAGCCGCTTTGGCTGAATGAGCAGAAGTAACAACGTTTCCCTAGGATGATAATAAAGTGGATGCATCCTTAGTCACATCACCTGCCGCTCTCTGATTTCTTTTCAATATCTCCAAAAATTTGTGATCCTCATCGATAAAAACCACCCGTCTCTCCGTCGTTCTCCACTATTAGATTTGCCCTGTGGCCTCTCTTCCAGTTCTTTGGCCCCCACGATTACGACCATGACCTCTAGACTGTCCATGTCCACTCGTCTCTCTCCTTGGTGGTTTTGGACAAACCTTGCTCATGTGCCAGTTGTAGCACCTATTGGTCTCTCCCCTTGGACGTCTGTCATACTGGAGCTTGAGGTAGCCAAAGATGATAGTGTATCCGAAAATCCACTCAGCTCAAAGTGTAGCCACATCCGACTCTCCTCATGTATCATCGCAGCGATGGCCTTTTCCAGTGAAGGAATCGTTGCCTGGGCTAAGAGGATCGATCTCCTCTGATCAATGGTCGGTTTCAGATGAGCCAGAAACTATATAGTTCTTATCTATGCAAAAACAGCTACAGCGCTAAGGAGTGCTATTGAATGGATTTATTACCCTGAGCCACTGCATTTATCTCACTTTTTATCTCACGTTTTATCTCACGTTTAATATTGAACTATATAGTCCTTATTTAATATGAAATATCTCCATATGGTTCTTAGCTCCAGCATAGATCTTCTTCAGTTTAGTTAAGATGTGGTTCACCTTTTGAATGTCATCCACTGAACCCTAACTAGGTGTAAAGCAATATTTGCATAGTCATTTTTTGGCTTGATACCCGTCAGGTATCTTTTTAGTCTCTACCTTACTAGAGCAGCCTCGATCCGACTCTACCAACTCAGATACGTGGTCGGTCCATTGAGCTTCAGATCTATAGGAGGGAGATCTAGCTTCACCTACGTCAGAGCACGTGTTGAGATAATGTTTTCTATTGAAACGCTAGCTCTCTGTATGAGCCCAACCAAGACTTTCAAAACTTCAGGATCTATCTTATCTAGAAGTTCCAATCCTTTAGCTCCCGCATCATCTCCTTCTCCTGACATTCTACCTTTAAAAAAAAAAAAAAAACCGAAGCTTCCCTTGTTACTTCCTAACTAGAGTGCAAATGAGTCCGCCAACTCCTTTTATCCCCGACGTCTCCTCTTCCCTCTTCCTCGTCTCGCAAATCCAGCCGCAGAGGACTCTCTAAACCAACGACTGCTTCACTGGTTTCACAGCAAGAACCGAATCACGACACATAGAGAACTCCGTGACTGTGTCGCCTGTTCCTTGCCACAATCTTGTCCTTGCCTTCTTAGTCAGCTCTAATCACGACTGTATCACCCCGATCCCATCGAGACCTCCCTGCGTAGCTCTGATCGCAATTGTATCGCCAGTTCTCCACGCCCGTCGTTGCCATCCCAGTTAGCCCTGATTGCATTGCTGTCCCAGTTAGCTGTAGGCGAGACTGTATCACTACTCTTTTATGTGAGTTTTTCACTCCTAGTCTCTGTTCTTCGCTACCCACCACAATAGATTCACAATAGATTGTACATCTGATACCAAATAGAAAGAAATGTTCAGGAAAACTCATCTTTTCACTAAAATTCTGGTTTTTATAGTCTTACATCATTCTTTACAAATAAAGCCCTACATTTATTCTTTATTTCCTATTTACAATAGGACCCTAAACTTTATTTAATTCTCAATAATATTAATTTGTTTTTAGTAATAAAAAATAAAAATATTTTTTTTTGGCATTTTGCTTTGATCTGAGGCAGTTCTATTCGATTCTGTTTTACAGCACATTCAAAATTTTCTCTTTCTATAAATTTCCAGCATATGCAGGCTTCAAGAACACAAGCTCAAGCCTGATTCATAACAAACAGCATTCTGTGTCTCATCATTATTTTGTATCTTCCTCTTAAAATGCTTTAATTTTCTTTTATAATATTTTGTTACGTGAAGGCTTGGCTCTTTTTCGAAGATCATTTGTATCGTGTGTGTGTGTGTGTGTGTGTGTATATATATATATATATATATATATATATATATATATATATATAATATCCACATTTTCATTAATGCAATTATTGTCCTATATGCTCAAGATATGTACGACTAAGGGTCTGTTTGGGGCAATTGTAGCTTATTGAATAATCTGTTGATAAGTTAGGTGCAGTGGCTATTATAAATTTTTATTTTTTTGGAAAAGCCAAATCGTTTCCAATAAGTTCTCACCGCACCTAGATAGGTGTGGTGTGAAAACGTTGTTTTCTGCGTTTTGAAAACGCATAAGCTGCTAAAACACAATTTTCAGGTGCGTTTTCAAAACACCACCGCACCAAATAAGCTGCCCCAAACGGGCCCTAAGATGTTCAACACACATTTTATAAGGAAAGTTTTACATTATACGCCCTATGCTCGTATCATAACAAAAAAAATTGGAGGAATATGCTTTCATGTTTAGGCAAGGCATGCTCAAAAATATATTTCAAACCAAATACCCCAATCTTTTTTCATCTTTGCAATAAGTACATTGCCCCATCATTTTCATAATTTGTTATGTCCTCATTTCTTTGTTCATTTGCAAATATATAGTGAAATAGACGCTACAAGGCTTGCCAAGTGGTTGGTTTTATGAGATTGTGTTCTATGTTATAGATGCGATTTTATTGAGTTGCATTAAATCATGTTTGAAATGTTTTTTTTTTTTTTAATTCTACTCAAATCCATTCAAATCAAATTTGAAGTAGGTTTGAGCATTCAAGCATTATTTTTAAAAATGTTCAAATAGAATTTGGAAGAAATTCGAACTTATAATTTCAACGAATTTCAAATATCATTCGAGCTTAATTTATGTTCAAATATTTGAAGCTACTAGTGTTCTAATGACATTTGAAAATGATTTCAGCATGAGTCAAATTATATTTGAATATGGTTCGAATAAGTGTGATTTAAAAGGTAGACAACAATCTATAATCTTATAGCTATAAGACATCTATAACGAAAATCATCATATTATAGCATAATATATTTAAAATTGTAGTAAAATTCATTACATTAAATCAAAGCAAATTATAAGGTGAATACAATCACAATGTTTTTAACACAATTTAAATTGCCTCTTGTGTCTCAAGTGGGTGTGGTAGTACATATTACATATAGAGAACTTTTTTTAAATTTTGACCACATTTATATCACTTTTAAGTGCACAACTCTATAGTTAATGGGTATGTTTGAGGCTATAAAATGTGCTTTTAAATTGTCATAATCCAAACTATTTTTAAAAAGCAAATATCAAATGCATTTCCAATTTATAATTGTTTTATGCCACCATGCTAAAAATCAGTAATCAAAATTACATAAATAAAGATAAATGATCATGTAATGATATTTTTTGATCAAAAGGACATATTTGATCTTACAACAACACATTCAAATACTAATCAATATAGATTTCAACATTGATGGATATATCATTGCTTTTAAATTTAGATATAATAATGTCAATAACCTCAAATTGTCAAACCAATGTTTTCATCACACATCCTCATATTTGCATACATAATAAGACAACTCAAATGAACCAATTCTTAAAGAGAATGAATACATAAGAGCAAATTCAATTCATACATGTATTATGCTCGAAACAAGACTTCATCTTGCTCGAATCTTGATTAAATCCGAACTAAACTTGTTAGGATGTTTGATTATTTTTTAACCAAGATCGAACCATCTTCGATCTTTGTTCAAACCATGCTTAAACCTTCTTCAATACTTCTTTAACCTTCTTTGAATAAGCTTCCAACAAGCTTCGAATGTTCAATAATGACACATTTTGATCAAGGTTAAAACAAGTTTTGATCATTGTTCGAAGCAGATAATCAATTGTTTCCTAGTGCACATATCCTTTTGGATTTATGGTAAATAGTGCAAACCATGTTCTTAAAGCCAAAATAACCAAATTTATAAAAATAATCCTTTTGGATTTATGTGAGAATATAACAAAAACATTAGAACTATTTCAATCACTTTTATTTTATTATTATATAATTTTTTATATAATTTATTTTATTTATCCTCTAATTTGAAATAAAATTTATTTTTTATATAGTTTTTTTATTTATAATTTATATAACTTACGTTCTAACTTGAAATAAAACTATATTTAATATTCTAATATATTTGATACTTTTGAATTAAAAACAGAAAGGGGCGTTTGAATACCACCCAATTCTGTCTTCACAGTTCATATATCTAATTCTGACTTCTGTAATTCATGTAAAACACAGGATAATTTTGTCACTTCAAAAACCGGATCAATCTCACACAGGAATTGAGCTAATACTCAATTCTGACTTCTGAGCATCAAAAGATTACCGATGCCAGATTCTATGATTCTGCTTTGCTGCCAAATTGAAGGAGCTTGAACTTCTTAGTCCGCTTAAGGAAAAATTATTACATCCGGAGGGTCCCCGGAGGGTCGGAGTCTAGTGGGAGGGTGCGACGTGGTAAGTGGGTCTCACCCTTCTATAAAACCTGCCCAAACAGTGTATTATAATGTAACTCACTTGCCACGTGACAAGTACCCACTGACTCCTGACGCAAATTTACGTCGGGTGTCTTGATGCAATAATCGGTCCTGCTTAAGAGCCATCTTTGCTATATGATGAGTCATTTAACATCAACATTAGTCAAGTGGGTTGATTGTGTTGTCCAAAGCATTTTTTTTTGTAAAATTTTAAAAATAAAAAAAATAAAAAGCAACACGTTAATATAACAATAAATAATATTTGCATTGATTTAAACTATTTATTCCAATCTCAGATTCAATTATACATACATTAATACAACGTATAAATACTCTGCATAAATGGATATGAAATATAAACAAGAGAGAATTTTAAAAAATACAAAATCAAGTTACCTCAAGCAACAGGCTCCAGATTTTCTAAGACAGTCTCTTTGAAAAGGGAGTCATATCTCAAGCCTTTGACTACATCAAAGAAATGTGCAACAGCCTCTTCTGGGGTATCCACAAGAACACCATGGCCAAGATTAAGAATGTGTCCTCTGCGTCCAGCACTCTTAACAACCCTGAAAATAAAAATCAATAATAATAAAAAAAGTGAACAGCTTTCTGGTTGAAATAGACTAGTAGATTTTAGCTGCAATGTTATACTCTTTGCACTAAGTTCAGATAGCTGGTACTGGATCCAGGATTTTGGCATTGGGCGTTGGAAAAAAATCAAATAAAACAAAATAAACCATACTTTTGTCAAGTGATTCAGTGCAAGGTTTAATATGACCAGCAATCTTTATTAGTGCCTTGAGCATCTGGCGAAAGGACATTGTTTGTGATGTTTATATACATGATTTAATAGTGGCATTTTCTAAATCCTAATTTGGATAGTAGCATTCTTCTAAATCATACTTTAAATGGTAGTTAAACTCATGCATTCCTACACAATTTGATGGCATCGACACGGCTCGGTCGCAAAGCCTAGTCGTGTTGTTGCCTCTGCGCTATTAAAATAAATATAAGAGGATCAATTCTAATTTCAAAAAAGATTGATAACATTTCATACTTCCAGTTCGATAACATCTTTATTTAACAGCTAACAATAGGATAAGGCTAAATTGAGGTCTGCGTGATAATCCAATAGAGTATCACATGCGTTAAGATTGAACATAAACTAGAGCAATGCGAAGAGGCTGCTGGAAGTTTGATCAAACAACTAAATCAAGTGAGCTTCAATGAACGAAACAATGACAACACACATTAACTTGAATTTAAAGATTCCCATAAAAGGATGTTTTAAATTACTGATCTTCAAAAAAGCACATCAAATAAAACATTGACTGGTTTAAAATCTTATATTTCAAGCAAGAAAATTACATCAGAGAAATAAATTTTATATAAAATAAAGTCTTACATACATGTCAAAAATTTTCTGTTCAAGGATAAAACATCATATATCCAATAAAAAGGATTGAGAAAGATAATTAAACATTTTTACAGTCTTAATTAATGGCAGTTGATGAGAGACCCATTAAAGAGTGGATTTATTTGGTCGGTCTAGTATTACCCCAAAGTTTTATTACTCTGAGAAATGCAGCTTACATCTATCCCTAAATCTCTTTCACCTCTTTCCAAAAGTGTCAATCGCACTAAAGTTACATCTATTTCCTCATGCTTTTCTTGCCATATAAGAAAGATGGAAGGATCCGGCGTGGAAACATCACATCACCTCACCAAACAAGAAAAAAACAGAAGACTGGAAAGAACAACTAACCGGTGAACAAGGAAACATAGAAAGGAAGATGACAGGTTATAAAGTACGAGTTCAGAAAAACATTGAAGCTCGACTGTACTAAGCAGCAAAGCTGCATAAAACCGCATAACTCAGTCAAATAACTACGTTGATCTGAAAGAAATAATTTGATAGACATATGAAAGAGAATAAAAAATGGCCTCAAGCATTTTTTTGTAAACTTGATTAACATAATAGTGCAATCAGAAATAATTTAATATTTGTTAGAAAGCTGAGCAATTAGAGGAATGCGTATGTGTTTCAAACATGATCACGAGAAGAGCATAGAAAAAGAACGAAAGAAAGAGATACCTGTGAATTTCATCTGTTAAAGCTGGCAGCGGACAGAAAAGATAAGCAGGATCAACATTGCCCTGCACGGCGACTTTGTTTCCTAGTCTCCTCCTTCCATCTGCCATGTCAACTGTCCAGTCAAGTCCAATAACATCAACACCAGTACCAATCATTCGTTCCAGGAGACCACCGTTGCCATTGATATACAATACAAGAGGTACCTGAGGGCATTCTTTTCTTACAGCACTTACCACCTGCAGATCAAGCTATCAGAAATGGGCCAGAAAGATTGTTAACTCGCACCAGATTAACCAACATAAGCAACAGAAACCGGTCACATTTATAATGATAATTTTTTAATAAATATTTAATAAAAATTGGAACAAATAACTAAACAGAGATAAAAATATAATTTTGCTTATTCATAAAACATAAGAAATAACGCTAAGTAAATTATAGTCATTTTCAAAAATAAATTATGAATATATGCATTGTTAATAATAAGATTATGTTTATTAAACCATTAGAATCCTATACACAATTAGTTATGCTTGACTACGGTTCAAACTCCATAAGAAAATTAGTAGAGAAACTTATGCAAGATTTTGAAACATGTCATGCGTAAGCTCAGCTCAAGCTTGAAAACAGATTGAAGTACAATATTGAACAGTAAATGCTAGGCTCAATTCAAATTATTTACAACCCAAATCATCAATATGAGTGGTCTTATGCCAGTTACTTGTAGTCTGCTTTTCAAACACTTTATTTTCTTCATTCCAATTAGAGTGTTGCACGCAGTGTGCTTTATATTGAGCAAATCTTTTGGCATAACTTTGCAAACATTTTGATATAGCTTTTTCCTTTTATAATACTTCCATACTAACAATATATGCCATCTTATTGATACATTTATATCCTTTCTTGTCCTTGTTCAAATCACGTAAGACTGTTAAATACCCTTTTATCTTTCGAAGTGTTATTCTTAGCATCCCTACAATATAATAATTTTTCAATTTAAAGATCCTTATTTTACCACAAATTCATCTTAAATTTTTCATTTTTTTACAGCACATCTATCAATGACATAGGATTGGAACTAAAGAAATTGGTTTTCAGCTACATGCAATGGTGGGATATAAACATAATAAGAAATAATAATTTATCTCTTTATATAAGTCATTCTCTTGCTCTGTATTTGCAATTAATTGTTTGTGGAGTCAAAAAATCTGTAATTAGTGAATAAAGAGTCATCAAGTTTTGAAAAAAACCAAAAAACTAATAATGTAATGAACTGAAGGTTAAACTCAAGAGTCCAATAAGTATACATGAAATTGGGCAATACTAAACATCATTAACCAGAATATTAGCATCAACACCATTATAAAATATATAAATATATATTACAATTATATTAAATTGTGATTCCATCATGCAATTCATTATCATTATTCCACTTCACTCGGATTTTTGAACTCTCTACTACTATTCACTCGTGTTGAGTGCTACATGAGATTTCAACTAGTTTATAACGATCTTTACACACTAATTTTAACCATATCAACATTTAATCTATCCATTGTTCCCATTCTATAATAAACTAACTACTTTATACATTTTTTTTATACTCTCCATTGTGCATGCCTAAATAACTCAAGCCAACATCCACTGGCCTATTTAATTTCTGTATGCTATATAATAAATATTGCCTTGAACACTAAATAGTTTCTCAACAATTAGTATGTGCTAATTTAATCCTAGAGTATCATATTTCTTTAATTTAGTCCTTCAACTATGCAAAATTGATCCAAAGTAGTCCATCATGAACTAAATTAGAATTCAATTTTTTTATAATTGATGGGCTAAATTGAGATCGAGTTTGTAACATAACTTTCACAAAAAAAGTTCATTTTGGATCAATTTTGTATAATCAAGACTAAATTGTGATACTTCAGAATAAAGTGACCGCACACAAATATTTAATAGACTATTTTTGGATTTAATCTATTTCTCATCTATCCTTCCTACTTTCACTATGGATCCATCATAACATTCTTAATTTGGCCACAATTATTTTGTAAGTTCTTTGTTTTCTAACCCTTAAATATAAAAATTATTTTTGGTCTAATTATAGTTTATAGCACCGCAAAATTCTCCAAGATCTTACTTTACTTTTTGTCAAAATTTGGTCTAATTATTTAATTTTAAATATCAAGAATTAACTAAAGCTACGACTTTATCTATCTCTATATAATTTTATATCCGTGATTCAATTTGCCTAAATCAATACATCTTGATATCAATTGATCTTCCACTAACATTAACTAAACTATTCAATTTGATGCCAACTAAAATTGCACTTAAAGATGATGAATGAAAGATGATTCAGATTAACTAAATTTAATGTTTTTTATTAATCCATCAATTATTCCTTCAATAAACTCATAATATCTTGCATCACTCAATTTTGGAAATTAGATTATTCAAATAAACCTTGATATATTTCAATAATCACATCCATAAGTAAAAGAGAATTTTCATTGCAGTCATTTTAAAACTTTCATTGCCATCACTTATTACAGATCTACTAAATTTAATCTTATTTTTATTAATTCATCACTTATTCTTCAATAAACTCATAATATCTGGTATCGATCAATTTTGGTAATTAGATTATTCAAATAAACCTTGACATATTTCAATAATCACATCCATAAGTAAAAGAGAATTTTCATTGCAGTCATTTTAAAACTTTCATTGCCATCACTTATTACAGATCTACTAAATTTAATCTTATTATTATTAATTCATCACTTATTCTTCAATAAACTCATAATATCTGGTATCGATCAATTTTGGTAATTGGATTATTCAAATAAACCTTGCTATATTGAATAATCACATCCATAAGTAAAAGAGAATTTTCATTGCAGTCATTTTAAAATTTTCATTGCCATGTCATAATAAAAAGTCATCCTTAAGAGAATTTGTAACTCCTTTTTTTTCAGAACAAATAAAGGGTAAACCAAATTGCATGAAGCTCCTACAAAAGTAGGGTCCAGACAAGTTTACACTTACATTTCCGTGACTCAAATACATGATCTCTAGGGTTGAAATGGAGGCAGCCATTATGACAAGCCCACATTCTGACAGGTCATATTTGCTTCGCACCAATATCAATTTCCAAGATTCAAAGGCAGAGAAAGCAATCAGCACAGCGCTGGCTTACACATTGGTGAAAAACACTAAGGAAATAGAATCAAACAAAACATACATGAGAATCATGAAACAAAACAAACTTAGCCAACACCTGTGGACCTCTTATAGCCTTTTTGCCTACTAAAATTTGCTGGCCATTTTCAGTATCTTTTTCCATATTATCATTGTTTGTACATAAATAAGAGCCTGAAAGATTGCAATTCATTTATATAACACATTGGAATAGCACTGACAGCAAAATAAACATTAAATATGAATGGTACATGGAAAACCTTCCTAATTAGGTTAATAATGCATGCACAAGCAAATTTCCCTGATGAACAAAATAAACATTAATTGAAAATCCTACCTCCTGAATGTACGGCCTTGACCATTGCTCCCAAGCATGTGGAGGTATTTGTCCACCCCATGAATCAAAAATCTGTATGCATTGTGCTCCAGATTTTACTTGAAAGATGATGTACTCAGAAATTGCTCGTGTGAGATGAGAAAGTAGAGTCTTTAACACATGTGGTGCAGTATGGAACATGTTTTTAATAGTTGAATAAGTCCGAGTTGTACCCCCTTCCACAATATAAGTAGCAATTGTCCATGGTGATCCAACAAAACCAAGAACTGCTGCATGCTCTCCAACCTATAAGAAGTGACAGATAAATATAATTAAATCAAAATAAGACTTTATGAACACAAATCATCATCCAGATTCTTGATCATCCTTATCAAATTACATGGTGACTTTAGTCTGCTTTAGGAATCCCCTCAATTCATTCGCATTAATTACTAAGATTTTTAATTCTGTTTTGCACCATCTGTTGCAAAATTACTAACCGTGATATCCTTAGTCTACTTAGTTTCTTGCATAATTTTCCACTATATATTTATTCTCCTATATTATTTGTGTATCTTATATTCTACATAATACATGCCCCTAAAGGTGTTATGCTGATCATACTCTAATATAATCTTCTCTCTCTATCCTTACATAACTTTTACCACATCAATCTGAATATATTCATTTCTGCTACCACAATGTGACTATTACCAACATTACCATTATTGCCCGATACCAAAATTCATATAAAACGATTAAATAAAATTTGAATTTTATAAAAATTACCCCTCAAATTATATAAATTTTCTTATTCAGCAACACTTTAGAGCATTTCTATGTTTAAACCACTCAATTTTAATTCTAAAAAATTATGTCATTACTTATCTCCGAATTCTCTAATACAAGACATCCAATAACAACAACAACAACAACAAGCCTTTATCACACTAAGTGGTGTTAACTACATGAATCATTTTTCTCCATTGCGTCCTATTGATTGTCATATTTCATTTAATTCTAAAAATTTAAGATAAATTTTTTATACAATATGTCCAAGTTTTTTTAGGTCTACCTTTATCTTTCTTAACATAAGTTGAATCTAAAACATCTACTCTCCAAATCGTATCATCAGATGGTTGACGTTTAATGTGAGCAAACCATCTAAAGACTACTCTCTCTATTCTTGTCCGCCCTAGGAGCTACACCAACCCTATCACAGATATATTCATTTCGCATTTCTCTCTAAGTGTCAAGCCACCCATCTACTTAAGCATTCGCATCGCAGTAACACTTCTTTGTTTAATGCTTCTCTTTTAAAAGCTAACATTCTGCACCATAGAGCATTGCAGTTCTCACCACCATCTTATAAAATTTTTCTTTCAGTCTAAGAAGGTACATTTCTAACACACAAAATCATGACAAGAATATAAGACATCCAAAATAAAAAATTATCAAACGAAAGTGCATTGCCAAAATTGCGTTATATTCAAGGTTCTCTAAATAAAAGCAACAAAAAAACAATAAAAAATTGGGACACATAACGATAGAATAGTCCTGTTAAAAATTCATTAAGTATATCAAGCCAGGTGAAATAAGAAATCGAATGTTGCTAGCTATGGACATGTAAAGGATTAGAGATAGAGATATCAAAACTAAGATTACAGTCGGAACACATTAAAGTAACAACCATAAAAACATTACAACAAAGTGTTTTCCTTTTAGAATTGATAAGAATATCATGCGAAATACAAATAAGAAATGGATACGACCAGCTATGCATCCCAAATCAGATTAAGAAATCCCCACTAATGAACTTGAGACCCGTTTCAGGCAGTGGTTTTCGGGCGGTGAGGCCTTGGGCCGCTAATTTGTGTCGTTTAGGGCAGCATTTTTGCTCGTGGCGGCCGCACCGTTTAGCAAAATGTGGGCCGCAGGTTCATCCCCGCGGAAGGCATTTCTTCTCCGATATTTTACACGCTTGCCCCTGAATTCCACCCCACGTTCGTATTATGCCTTTACCTTCCCCGCGGAACTCCTGCTTCCTCTGCCCTAACCCGTCGTTCCGAGCACCATCTTCTTCCGGTATCATCTTACTCCATATTCCCTTTGAGAAATTTTCATTTCTCGCGGATTCGCACCGCATAGCAAATTTTTCGTTCATATTTTTGATATCACCATTTAGCATATTTTTCATTCACACACACACTCTGAAGTGAGACAGTGAAATAGATAGCCTCAGAAAATTACTGTTACAACATGTTATGCATAGCTACTGATACCCCTTGTGGAATATAATGAAAAAAAAATTGTAAGAAAGGACGACAGATCATCTTTGTCATCATTTTTATGCTCATTGCTAGGAAACATATGTAGTTGTGGCCTATTTGAGCATGCTCAGGCAAATCGAGTTGCAAATGTTATGCTTAGAAAATCATATTTTTCAATCACACACACACTCTGAAGTGAGACAGTGAAATAGATTGCCTCAAAAAATTATTGTAAAGACATATTAGGCATAACTACTAATACCACATGGGGTATATAATGAGAAATTATTGGGAGAAAGGGCAACAGATCATCTTTATCAACATTTTATGCTCGCGGCTATGAAACATACGTAGAATTTCATGCTTTGTTACTAAAATTCAGGGTTAATAGGAAGAAAAGCATATTTTTCAATAACACACTGTAAAGTCAGACAGAGAAATAGATAGTCTCAGACAATTTTTGCGAAAGCATATCATGCATAACTACTGCTACCCCTTGGGGCATATAATGAAAAATTATTGGGAGAAAGAACAATAAATCATCTTTACCATCGTTTTTATATTCACTGCTATGAAATATATGTAGAATTTTGTGCTTTATTACTGAAATTTAGAACTAATACCGCTTGGGGCACACTTAGAACAAGAAAAACATATTTTTTAATCACACACTCTGAAGTAAGGCAGGAAAATAAATAGCCTCAAATAATTACTATAAAAGCATATCATTCCTAGCTACTGATATCCTTTGGAACATATAATGAGAAATTATTATGAGAATGTGCAACAAATCATATTTGTCATCTTGGAGCACATAAAGAGAAATTATTGGGAAAAAGGCCAACAAATCATTTTGTCATCAATTTTATACTCGCTGCTAGAAAACATATGTAGATTTTGATGCTTTGTGACTGAAATTCGGTAGTAATACCACGTGGAGGGTTCTTATGAGAAGAAAAACATATTTTTCATCACACTCTGAGGTGAGGTAGTGAAGTAGATATCCTTAGAAAATTATTGTGATGACATATTATGATAGAAACTGATACACCTTGGGGCATATAATGAAAAAATATTTTAATAAAGGGCAACAGATCATTTTTGCTATCATTTTTATGCTCACTATTAGGAAATTTATGTAGAATTTCATGCTTTGTGACTGAAATTCGATAGTAATACCACATGGAGCATTTTTATGAGAAGAAAAGTATATTTTTCAATCACACGCCCTGAAGTGAGGTAATAAATAAATAGCCTCAGAAAAATACTGTGATGACATATTATGCATAAAGACTGATAACTCTTGAGGCATATAATGAGAAAATAATCTAAGAAAGGGCAACAGATCATTTTTGTCATCATTTTTATGATCATTGCTAGAAAATATGTAGTTGAGGTATGTTTGAGTGATGTTATTACAGCATTGTTGAGGTGTTAGTGGAGTGATAAAATAACATCTTGATAACATCTCAATAATACCACAATAAGACTGCAATAATATAGCAAAAACACCATATAATGCATAGCTACTCATATCCCTCGAGACATAATGAGAAAATATTGTAAGAAAGAATAGCAAATTATCTTTGTCATCATTTTTATGCTCACTGTTAGGAAACCTATGTAGAATTTTATGTTTTGTGACTGAAATTCAATAGTAATACCACCTGGAGCATTCCTATAAGAGGAAAAGCAAATTTTCAATCACGCACTCTAAAGTGAGACAATGAAGTAGATAGCCTTAAAAAATTACTGTGATGACATCTTATGCATAGGAACTGAAACTTCTTGGGGCATATAATGAGAAAATATTGTAAGAAAGGGCAACATATCATCTTTGTTATCATTTTTATGCTCACTGCTAGGAAACAATGTAATTGTGGTTTATTTGAGTGATGTTATTGTGGCATTATCGAGGTGTTACTGGAGTGGTAAACTAACATCATAATAACACTCCATTAATACCACAACAAGACTAAAATAATGCAACAATAACATGATAAAATGTATAGCTACTGATACCCCTTGGGGCATCTAATGAGAAAATATTATATTTTTATGATCACTGCTAAGAAACATATGTAGTTGTGGTCTGTTTGAGTGGTGTTATTACGACATTATTGAGAAATTATTGGAGTAACAAAATAACATCATGATAACACCCAATAATACCACAATAAGACTATAAAATACATCAATAACACCATATAATGCATAGCAACTGATATCCCTTAGGGCATATAATGAGAAAATATTGTAAGAATTGACAACTAACCATCTTTGCTATCAGTTTTATGCTCAGTGTTAGAAAACATTTGTAGTTGTGAATTGTTTGAGCATGCAAATGAGAAAATATTGTAAGGGGCAACATACCATGTTTGCTATCATTTTTATGCTCACTGCTAAGAAACATATGCAACTGTGATTTATTTGAGTGGTGTTATTGCGACATTATTGAGGTGTTATTGGAGTAGTAAAATAAAATCATGATAACACTACAATGATACCACAATATGACTACTATAATACAACAATAACACCATTTAATACATAGTTACTGATACCTCTCGGGGCACATAATGAGAAAATAATATAAGAATGGGCAACAAACCATCTTTACTAGCAGTTTTATGTTCACTGCTAAGAAACATTTGTAGTTGTAAACTGTTTGAGTATGCAAATGAGAAAATATTGTAAGAAATGACAATAGGCCATATTTGCTATCATTTTTATGCTCACTAATAGGAAACATGTATTTTTTGTATGTCTAAGCATGTTCATGAATACCTATTTTTCAAAACTTTTGCTTAGACAATTACTATGACAGCAAATTATGCATAGTTATTGATACACCTTGGGGCATATAATAAGAAAATATTGTGAGAAAGGATAACATATCATCTGTGCCATCATTTTTTATGCTCGCCGCTAGAAAACATATGTAGTTGCAAACTGCCTGAGCATGATCATGTGTACCAGTTTAAATTTTATACTAGAAAACTATTTTTTCAATCACACATTATCTGAAGTGAACCATTGCATCAGATAGCCCCAGAAAAATTGTGGTAGAATATTATGCATAGCAACTGTAATTAATTGCTCATACCACTTTCATGAGACATATACGGTTGGCATGCTCTTATTTTGCATGTTTGTTTTTCTATCATAGTAATAAAATGACTAAGACCAAAGAGGTTGGTATGCTCGCATTGTGAGATAAGGAAATCAAAAAAATATTCTGTGACCTTCGCCTCATCGACATTGACATAGGAAGTAAGCCAACCACATATTTCAACAAAGGGATGGCAAAATATTGTTAAAAAATTCGAGAGTGCAAGCAGAGAGTATGAACAGATGCAATTGAAGAACAAATAGAATCAACTCCAGAAGAATTGAAAATTTTGGAAGAAATTGAAGCGATGATCAACGGACTTGGGTTGGATCCGGTGAAGCGAACAACTGATGCTCCGGAGGGGTGGTGGACAAAAAGTCGTGCAGTAAGATTTTTTCTTTTTTATATCCTCTAATTCGGTCAATTTCATTTTTATTTAATAGTGTATGTTATGATCTTGTAGATGGTGCCCGCTGCGAAGAAATTTAAACTTTATGGGCTTGAGCCCGAGTTGGAAGAGAAATTGGACCGGATGTTTGGGAGTATCGTTCCTACAAGAAAATATTCAGGTGCGCCCAATGAAATAGAGTTTTGTGGCACCCAAGTGAAAACCAAAGTACCCTACCCGGACCTCCATGAAGTCGAGTCCACCTGTCGTTTTAAGCGTCCGCGAGTAGACAGTAAAAAAGAAAGGCGAAGCTGCTTGCGCCAGAAATCAGATATCACAACTGGTAGCTTCTACCTACGTTGAACCGCATACAACAAAGAAACATTCCATCGAGAAGGTGGTGCAAATTTTGAATGAAGATATGAAAATATCAAAGGTATAAAAAGGTTCTGGTAAGGAAGAAGCTGATTATAGAGCGAGTATTTCAGTTTCCAGAGGATAGGATTATTGTAGAAATTGAAGCTGAGGTGGATGAGTTTTTGTTATACCGTCGGCGTCGTTGTTGTCTCACTCGTTCGCGAACTCTGCGTGAACGCAAGAGAATCTGTGGGCGGGGGAGCCTTCATGCTAGGAAGCTGATTTTTTTGATCCTATCACCATAAATGATCTTGTTGGCCTCCCTGATATTCCTGATTGCGATTTCGAGCAATTCCCGCCTCCTAATTTTCAAAAGATTATAGCCTTCCTCACTGACTTCACCGGTCAATGGAATGTTCGTTCTGGGGAAGAGGTCTAAGACACCCTTGCATCATTTCTGCTCTGTGTTATTGAGAAGGGGCAACAAGAGGAAGTGGAAAAAAGAAGTTAGTGTCGCGGAAGCAGATCACCAGGACCACCTTTTCTTCTGCTAGCCCTGCGTGGGGTTCATCTCGAGAGAGAAGAGAGTTTCTTGCAGTGTCCCGAGCCTTTGCAGTGAGACCCTTCAAGTGTCGAGATAATGAGGTGCTTAAAGGATGTCTCTGGAGATATACGATGTCCACAAGCAGACACAACACTGTGTGGAGCAGCATCAGCGACAGTATGGATACATGCACCGATGCATTTAAGAAGTAGTGATCGCTACCGTCAGTGAACTTCCCAAATGCATCTTCATTCGAGCTTTATGTTCCGAATGATGACGACATGAAGGAGACCAACAGTGATTAGGCGACTCTGGCATGGTCATGTGTTTGCACTCAGTGAAAAGCTTAAACGCAGTTGAGTCTTTGCACCCTTCATATGAGAGAAGTGTAGTTCGAGTGGTTGTGGCAGTGGCGTAGGCGACTACTGCAATCTTGTGTGTCTTGTAACATGTGTCTTTATGTTGTTGTCCCTGCTGATCCTACATGACCAGTTTCTCCGGTGGGGCTACTGCATTATTGCTTAGCTGCAATAGTGAGTGTTGATTTCTATGAGTGTGTTGTTGCTCCTGCTAATTGCCTCTGACACATTTCTGTACATGTTTTTTATTTTCATATATATAGTAAGATTTGTATTGTTGCGGTGTTGATTTCTTTTTTTTAATGATTTTACCTATTAAACTTTGTACTTCGCTTTCAGAGATTCATGTGACTATCTTGCCATTACTTTTTCCCACCCTAACCTATTTTTTATTTACGGTTACTATATGTTATCCATGTGTAAATAATAACAAGTTTGACGGAAAAGAAGTACCTTATTATGAAGCTCAAGGGTAATTAACATAGTTCAGTAAAAAATTAAATTTTCATTGGATAATTCCTATCATACATGTTGATTAAGTCAAACTGTTTATCATAATATATTAAAAAAAGATAACTGTCATTTAAAAAAAATAAATTTAACAAGTTAATAACAAAATTCTACCATTAACAACTTCAGACATTGCTTAAAAGAACCAGCAGACAATTAAAAAGGTATAATGTAAGTGTTAAGTAGCAAACCAAGAATATCTACAGTTTTTTTTTCAGTGCACTTTAACTAAATTAATGTGACCTTAAGTTTTAACTAGAAAAGATAACTTGGCAGTAGAGCATTAAAATATCAAGTGTTGAATTTTTTAATTTTTAAAAAACATTACCTTTCTTCACATTTAAAATTAGAAAAGAAAGAGAAAAGTTGTCAAATAAATATAGTAATTCTTACGAGAAAAAAAATGAAAAAAAAATTGAAAAAGCACAAAAGTAAGAAAATTCCTAAGAAAAAGCTTCAGGTTGACACAACAAAAATTCAAGAAAAGAAAAAGAATTAAGAGATTTAGTGAGACTTAAATGATAAAATTTTGTTGTGCTTCTTTAATGAAAAACCACTTTAAAATGTTATTTTCAAGGAAAAGAGTTAAGGAAATATTAATTTAGCTAAAATTCATTGAAACTATATTAAAGGCATTCAAGATAAGTGAAAAGACCTAAATTAACATTGATTTAATAATCTATGGAGTTTTCTTAAGAATAAAATGAATGCTATAACGATATTTAATACTATTAATAGCTTCTAATAAACATGTTGAATAATTAAAATCCTATAGCAATGTCAATTCAATTCATAATATCTAACTGAGTCATGTGATTACTCGAGGGCTAGTAATAGGGTAAGTTTTAGGGTATTGACATACGTCAATTTTATGTGATTTTACCTGCATTTTTCCTACATTTTATATGTTACTTTTATTTATTTATCACAGATTTACGCTTGAGAAAAGTTTTTGTTAATGTTGTGCAGGCTGCAAGGTTGAATACAAACAATTTGGAACGAGAAAACCAAACAAAAAGTATCCCGAAGCAGCATGACCATGCTTAGAAATGGTGTAACCACACCATGTATCGAAGGGTTGTGACGTGACCACGCCGCCCTTACAGTTCTATGCATGGCCACGACAATTATGGGCATGCCATCTTGACGAGCGGGAAAACACTTTAAGAAGGACATTTAATGGCCCAAGCTATGATTCTTGCTATAAAATTGATTCCTATGGCTTCTTGGAGGGAGATTTGCACCATAGAAGGCTTGGAAACTACTAGAGGAGGATTTGTGGAGAGAATTTAAGTTCTTTCTTGAGGGTTCTGTTCCTCCTCTTGGTGGAAACTTAAAAGAAGGATTTTTATTTTGTTTTGTGAATTGTGAGAGTTTTGTATGAGGGATAGTTGCTGTTGTCAATAAGTAAACAAATTATTGCAAGTCTTTCATCTATTTGTTGCTTGCAATGTATTCTTGCATATTTTTTTTCTGCTATGGTTTTCTCTGCGATGCATGGCTAAATTCTTCTTTGTGTTTTTGGGATGTAGAGAGTAGTGGATTTATCGTGATTTTTTCGTAATGTTTTTCCATTAAGTGTTTTCTTCGAGCTTTCATGGTCGTGTTGTTGGTAAATCTCCGAACTTAATTTACTCAATCTGGCCAACTAGGAAGTTAAAATGTTTTGTGAAACTACTATATCTACCCGTGGCGTAGTGGAATTCCGAAGGGTTAACCACAGAATTAAAGTGTTTAGGGTTTAGCCACAGAATTTCGAGAGGTTAGACATATTAAAGTGGAATTTTGCAATCATTCCAAATAATCGAAAAAGCCATGTGGAAAGTCGTAGGAATTGAGGAAACCTCAACTTCATGGATTCTAAGCTCCTTTTGACCTAAACATAGGCATAAAGATTATTTTTTAGCATACACCAATCCTAATGATTCCCTTCATTTTAACTAGCATATCTTAGAAGGCATAAAAGAGACCCGCATACATTTTTTAGTTCAGTTGTCAGCCACAAGCAAACATTCTTTGTTCGGGGATCATCTTATTTCATTTATAATTAAAATCATGTTCTGAAATTTTAAAACCAACTTAAAGAGAAAAAAAAAAGAAAAGAAAGAAAAAAAAGCTGTATAACTGAAGTAATGGAAATAATGCTTCATGAAAAAAGTGAAAACTATTGTTTAAGTTAATATACCTCAGATCTCAAGATCTTTAGAGATTCTCCCACAAATTGAAGCTTGTCCAAGTCAATGGGATACAAATTATTCAGATCAGCCTCTGAACAAATTGGGCTCTGAATAATAGGACCTTTTAATTCGTCTATTTCAAAAGGGACACCAAACGCAGGGAGAGGGGTAAGTATGTCAGAGAAAATTATAACACCATCTGGATGGAAAGCTCGCCAAGGCTGCAAAGAAATTTCCACAATGAGATCAACGTTCTCTGACCTCATTCTGAAGGATGGATGTTTCTCTGAAAGTTTTCTATAGACAGCCATATACCTTCCTGCTTGGCGCATCATCCATGCTGGAGGCCTGTTAACAAGATTCCCCCTAGCAGCTTGAACCAGCAGTGGATCTGGGTATTTATTTATAGTTTAGAAACTAACCAGTTTAGCTCAATATTTAGCAGTAATATAAAACTAAGGCGAGTACTAAGCAAGGCTAGTGTCTCAAACATCTCTCGGTCAGGCGTTATTAATAAGGTGTTGCCTAAGCATGCACATTGCCTTAAGAATTTGAGCAACAAGGAAAGCTACTTTAGTTCATTGGAGGGATCAATGCTAATACTTCCAATGTGAAAGGTGACATGCTATTTGAAATAGTTTATTATGATGTAAATTTAACATGGGGTGATGCGGAAAGAGCATTAGAATTTGGAGAAACAAGTATAAACATTAGGAAGCAAGTTGGATCAAATATAGTAGCAAGAGCTCCAAATAGTAATATAGTGTTTTAAGGGAAAGAAGATGAGTATGATAATACAGAAGAAGAGATGTACTCTTATAAATCTAATCATAGAAAAGGAGCATGGATGATGATGATGAAAAAAATAAATAATTATAAATTGGCATTAAAGATATAATTAGACCTACACTAAAAGTACTGCAAGAATTTATAATTTGGCAAGATATAATTATAAATTGGCATTAACAAAGTAATTTGACTATTTATGTAGATTAAACGGTGCCTTTTGGAAACATTATTTGAGAGAAAGAATTTTGAATTGTTTTTAATTCCATTATACTCGGAAACACCTTAAAAACACATATTGGAATGGTTAATCCATTTATCTCCAAGGACTAAGGAATTACATCCATCAAATCATTTTATATCTTGAGCTAGGTCCCATAGGATTGGAGAACTAAATGGAGAGGATGTGCAAGAAATAGAATAAAGAATGAACGAGTGTGAGAGAGAGAGAGAAAGGAGAGTGAGGGGTTGGGGAGGAAAAGATTGTTAGAAACTAGACTGTGAGAGCACTTCGTTAAAATGTAAAACTAACTACAACTAGTTATTTACATCATAATTTAAACTTTAGTTACAACAATAACAAGAAGCCAAAATCACACTCATTAAGTGGGGTTGGCTACATGAATCATATTTCGTCATTGTTAGGTTCCAAGCCCCGAACGTGAAAAGTGGAGGATTGCATCAAGTAGTCGACAGCTAACATAATTTTTTTTGTCGAAAAACTATGACATGCATTTAAAACATTAAATCATTGTGTCAGTAATTTAAAGTTCAACTGCTAGGTTTAATATTTAATTAACTACTAGTTAAAAAATATTAATTAATTCCCCATTAGCTTATAATTAAATTGCTAATTGGTTACTAATAAAATAAGAGAAAAATATTAGTCAATTAATGGATTAACTAATAGCTACAACTGAGTAATCATAATCAATGTTCATTGAGAATACTAATTATAAAAACTAGTTATTAATAGTAAAATAATCACTGAATATATAGCTGATCAATTGACTTATCAAAGAGTTAACAAATCTAGATGTAATTAGCAATCTGCGTCAAGCTAATAAGCAAACAAGCATACTAATAAACTATAACACTATTCATAATTCATGTACATCCTAATTAAAACCAAAAAGTGCTCCTTCAGTATTAAGAACACGCATATTAGCCCCAAAAAGGTAGCTGAGACTTGAAACAAGCGTAAACAACATCACAAAAAAATATATTCCCAATCCATTTGCCAAAACAAAAAAATCCAATGGTTGAGGGAAATGAAATGATTTAATCACTAGACGGTTTTTATTATTAATTTATTAGCATACACGATGAATTAAATAGGAAGAAAACAAAGAATGAAATATATGTAATTAAGGGAGGATAACATAAATCTTCCCAAAATATGTGCTCTCACTAAATAATGATTTCCAAATAAACTAGCACGTCTCAAATTGAAGCATATATAGCTATTAGCTTCAACATCTATAGTGAGAAATTATGAAACCTAAAGCTTTTGATGAAAATATCTGCCATTTCTTCTAAATTGAAGCCATAACAATCTTCATCAAAAGCATAGCATCTCGTATAAAATGGCAATCAAACTCAATGTGTTTCGTAACTTCATTAAAGACTAAATTACCGTAAGGCATATGGCTGCAAGATTATCACAATACAATACCATAAACTTAATGATAACGGAACATAACAAACACCAAAGGGAAAACAAAATTTATTACCAAATTCAAAGTGAAATTACGACAATCACTAAGGAAATCTGAAATTGCAACAAAGCAACAACACAACACTAAAACTAGGGTTGGATCTAGGGTGTACTAGCGCCGGTTAGAATTTGAACGTCCGAGGTAGTGACAAGGGTAGGCTAGCAAGCTGGAAACAGTCATAAAAGGGGTTATTATGGGTTGGCGGCAGCAAGGAAGAAGGGGTTAGACAAGGTGGAAAAAGGGAAAGTGGCAAGGTGAAGGTAATCGATGCAGGCGAGAGTAGGAAAATGGTAGGAGATGCACACCACCTGGAGACCAAAATACAGCTGGAGCACCTTTTGGAACCCTAAGATGCAGCTCTAGAATGAAAAAAAGAGATGTCGTCGGATGACCCAAAGCAATCACAAAAAAAATGAACCCTAAACATCAAATAAACACTTAAATAGACTTAGGCCCCGTTTGGGGCAGCTTAAAACAGTGGGCGGCGTTTTCAAAACGTCGCCTTACTGTTTGAATAACGCGTTTATCTTGCGGGCTAGAAATCGCGAATTTTATTTTAGGCATGACGCTGCCCGCGGGATCATGTGGGCGGTCCGCGTTGCCTCGTCGCGTTTTCTCTTGAATTACTCCGCTACCCTCGCGATCGAACCCTGCTCTTGCGCCTCTCGGATTCGGCATTTCTTCCTCCTTCGTTCGCGATCGAGCTCGCAAACCCGCTCCCTGCTTCGTTCGCGATCGAGCTCGCAAACCCCCCCGCTCCCT
>NEWO01000613.1:339572-357661 GCA_003013225.1 Phalaenopsis aphrodite | reverse complement strand
TTGAGAAGCTATAAGTTTATGAGCTTCATTCCTGCTATTTGGCTGCATGCCATATCCCATGCTCAGAGGCATTCCTCTTCACTTTTCAAGCTATTAGAACTGCATAAGTTCTTATGCTACCATGTTTTTTTAGTGAGAATAAGCTTAGATAAATGCTCGGAAATTTTGTATTCTTTCATTTTTATTTAATGTTTTTTCTTTTTACAAAGATAAAATAGAAGGTATTGTACATGCTTTCGTTTTTCTGAACTTTTAATAAAGATATGTCAATCAAGAAATAGTGTTTTTTTTTTTTTTTTGCTCTTTGTTGGCTTGATCTGCTTAATGAAATTATGGCCCTAGAGAACAATTTTGCTTTTTAATTGAATAAACAGCTTATTTGAATGTCTTCACCGATAAATTATAGTGCTTGTCAAGTATTATATTTTCCATTTTTTTATCAATTGAGCATCTCCTTTTCTTCTTTATACTTGTATCATCATGGCACATTTGGGTAAAGTTCAATCTTATATTAGTAGTTATTCTAGATTCTATGCATGAATATTCCTATTCTTAGACATGTAAGTTAAAAATTCTTATTAGAGCTAGAGTTTATAGAGGCAGTTTTTTGTGTGCTAGGTAAACCTGTAGTTTTTCCTACTCCTGACTTATGTTCTAACACAAATGTAAGGATGGTGTTTCCATGGTAAATACATACTTTTCAATAGGGCAAACTGACATTTAAACTTTAGTCTTGTTGCGTGCCGGAAAATTCCAAATAAGCTGTTTACAAAACGCACTAACCAAACAGATAAACTGCTTATTCAGAACAGGGGCAAAATGGTCAATTTTTCACAATCAGTTGTTTTCCATAAGTGCCAACCAAACAGCCAGACAACTTATCCGGATCAGCTGCTCATCAGCAGATTATCAGGATAAGCTGCTTATCAGCAGAAGCTGGATAAGCTGCAGCTGCCCCAAACAGACCCTTACTACTATTTGGAGTGGAACCCACTCCAATTGGGTGGCAATCCTGGGCCTATAAAGGGCTAATCGACCTATCCCTCAACCTGGACTGAACCGATCCAGGCCCCTCATCCAGCCCTCATATCAATCTATCGAGGTTGGAGGAGCTTCGACCGCATCGGTCGAAGCTTCTAGGTGTTAGGTCAGCCACATTGAAGGTGGTGAAGCTATTGTAACCTCATGTAATTGGAGGGCCTTTGACTGCACCTCTATATACATCTAAATCCCACTGTCCAATATACTGTGCCACAAAACACCTAGTATGTTTCCCGAATTGCAAGTAAACATCTCTATCTGTCCAACCATCTGTGGGTAACAATATTGAATTGAACTGAAACTTTGTATCAAGCATACTCTGCAAAGTCCTCCAAAAGTAGTTTAAGGTTGGCTCATTTCTCTCTAAAGTGAAAGACAAACTTGACCTCTCCTAATAAATGCAGCCCCAACGGTAAGCTATTTGTCAAGATATCTTGAAACTCTCTGTAGTGCTTGTCTTGTGTATGATATCAGCTCTTCTTTCTCACTTCCCTCAAACATCACCAAAATTAATCCCAATGGCACATATCCCATGACAATAACACATATAACGCCAGACTCCACAGAAGATAGGAGAACTATGTGCTCTCCATCCTTGATGAATGAGTATGTGTTTTGAACCCATCAAACTGAGTTTTGTGATCAAGTTTTCATGGTCTCTCCAGCAGAATGTGATAAGCATCCATGGGTAGAACACCACACCACACCTGGTCATGCAACTGATCCCCTAATATAAGACCCTATGAGACATCTGTGTCAATGCTAACCCTATTCCCTTCAACCAAGTCAAGTAATATGAGTGGAAATGTATTTGAGTAGTGAGATTGAATTTGTCCACCTATATAAACAACATATTCTCGAAACAACCTCCATCGATGATAAAGATGCACAACTTTTCCTTCACAGTGCAATGAGTATAAAAGATATTGTGGCAAAGCCACTGCTGCTCTCTCATAGCCTCAGTCATAAGGACCTGTCAAACCAAAAGCCTCTCGCCCTCATCAATTAGAAGCTAGTACTCCTCCACATCCTCTATCTTCTATGTCTCTAGCACCATTATCGGCTTATTGTCTTGCTCCCTGCTAAGTGAAAGAGACAACTCTGATAGTAGGGCAAGTGGAAGCGATGTGTCCAGAGCCATAACATTTGAAACACTTCCTTGTGAACTCTATATTAGTGTATTGCTCCTCTCGGCCTTCCTCGCACGCTGATCAACTTTATTATCTCTCTGGGCAATTTTCACACCTTCCTCAAAGGTATTCCTATCGGCTCATGTTATGGGTGACGATCTAAATCAAGGTTGGTCCTAATCTTCTTCTGTTGTTTCTTCAACTTGAAGGCCAATGTTTCAACATCACTCAATGACAAGTAAGGCTGCAGCTAAATGACATAATTGATGGCTGATTTCAGACCTCCCAAATACTTGGCTATGATATTCTCCTCTGGCTCCCTCAACTCATATCCTCAGCTCATATTTTAGCAAGAGCTGCTCAAACTCCGATGAGAACTCCACTACTGGCAAATCCTCCTGATGTACGTGATGTAGCCTCAAGAACATGTCATGGAGATAGTGTGTGAGAAGATACTTTCCCTGCATCTCATTTTATATCCTCTTCCAAGTAGTGATATTGTTCCAACCTTCTCTCTGTCTCACCTTCTTAAGAATCTCTCACCACAAAAAAACATTCTTCAATTAGGGAATCAAGTTTCACTCTCCTCTCAACTGACACCTTATACTCAAAAAATCATTTAAAAAATCTGCAATCACTCAATTTATACCCCCATGTCTCCATGTCCTTCAAAAGTCATTCCATCCTTTGGCCTCCTCTGATGCTGAATCCTAAAGTGTCGTGGCCTATCATTCTCTTCACTGGAATCATTCTTATGAAAGGAATTCAGATTTTTCTCCATCTCTCCTATTCAAATCTCACTACCACAATCAATAGTGATCTCTCCATGGGCCCCTTCCTCAATTTCAACAAGTTTCTGCTAAAGTCGGCGGATTTTTCGATGTACGTCTTCCACAACAAATTCCCGAGCATCTTTTAACACTTGTCTTCTTGATGGCAGGGTTAGGGTTTAGGTTTGGGAGGTGAAAGAAGGTGTATGGAACTGATTTATGGTGCAAATAAAAAGTTTAGGGCTCGTTGAGAAAATCAGCAATGGAGAATTACGGTTAGGTCCAAATTTAGCTATGATTTGGTCGGTTTAGGTCACCCTAGGATGAACTAGGGTTGGACTAGCTCTGATACCAAATAATACGAAAATTTAACAAAACCCAAAATAAAAAACAAATATTATTACTGAATTCAAAGCTTGCAATTATAAAAAACAAAAGGGAAATATGAAATTGCAACAAAATGACAACACAAGGGTATGGGCCTCCTTGGTGGTGGCAATGGCAGCTAGCAAGATAGAAACAGTTGTAGGAGTTTTGGGTGGCGGCAGCAACGAGAAAGGTGTTTGGCAAGGTGGCAGCAAAGGGAAAGCAGTAAGGGTGACGGAAATCGATGAAGGAGAGAGCAGGGGAGTGGTGAAAGGGGATACGCACCACCTGGAGACAAAGATATAGCTGGAGCACAACTTGGAACCCTAAGATACAACCTTATAAAGAGAAAAAGAGACGTAGATGACTGTCCCAAAGCAAATCATAAACACATTGAACCCTAAACATCAAAGAATCACTTAAATAGACCTACTACTATTAGGAGTGGGTCCTACTCCAATTGGGTTGCAACCCTGGGCCTAGAGAGGACGACCGACCCTTCCTCAACCCGAACCGAACCAGTCTAAGCCCCCATGCCATTTAGTTCCTAGAAAACTAAATTCTTCTACCAGTCTTTAACCCAAATCATTTCACATGTAGAATGAGCTATAACACTACATTACACTTCAACACTGGACATGTCCACAACAGTTTGCTTTCCACACTTCCAAATAATTAGCTTATCTCCCACAAACACAATACCTGAAAGTAAACCTCCAATCATCAAGAGATCCAACAATGTTGGAATCAGTAAAAGCTTCCATATTGAGGCATCTGATCTAAGTTTAAATTAACTCTTTTCCAATGAGCCTTATTAATGTATCTAAGAATATGAAAAATAAGCATCCAAGTACTTTTGTTCAACAAAGGTGAAATTTGGTTACATAAATGTCAAATAAATCATTTTTCAAAATCAACATATAATATAACCTTATCAATTGTATATTGGTTATCCATAGAGGTGTTAGTTTGCACTCTAGAATATATTTTCTTAAGAAGAGAATTTCTCTAAGCTACTTCAAATCAAAGAAAGTAGATATATATATATATATATATATATATATATATATAAGAAAGCACAAATGTAAATATATTAAATAAAAAGTAGGATACAGATAGATTGTGTGGGAGGGCCCAAACGTTAAATCATTCAAAAAAAGAGAAAATACAAAAAAAACATGAGAGACCTAAAAAAAATATCAAATATGGAGTATCAGATAGCTAGAGAGCAACTCAATTTTGTCTTGTCTCTGCCTCTAGTTCTAGGGAAGGAACCATCTAATAAATTGGTAAGAAAAATGTCATTATCAGTAGTAACCAATGTATCATCAAATAAACTCCTGAGCTCGAGTCGACCTCCATTTTTCTTCTTCCTCCTGGAATAGACCTGTCATTCCACATCCGAAGATTGACTCGCCTGATCATTGGGTTGGTCTAAAGTGTGACAGATAAGTATCAGTTTTTGAACATTAGAAGCAACTACTTGTTGTATCATCTGATATTTTATCAAATCGAAGGAGCACTCTCGTATGTCTTGACAAGTAAGTTGGGTCTTCTTCAATAACAGTGAGTGGTATAAGCACATTTGGATATGTACCTGTAGTATGATGTTCTCCATCTGGAATTGCAGTATATATATATAAATATATATATATATATATATATATATATATATATATATATATACTTTATCACATACAATGGGGAATATATCATCTATATAAACGACTAGCACAGCCAGGCCAATTGTTTTATGTTTGACAAATATAGAATTATTGATAGCAACACTTGAAAAGAAAATTTTTGCAAGAACTCTAAATGAAGCATAAATGGTCCTCCAAAACGGCATATGTGCAACTCCCCCATAGCAATATACCTAGAAAGTAGTTCCATGTATACATCATGATTAGATCACCAAAAAGAAAAATTTTACTAACATCCTTTTATAACATAAGCTAACCTTAATTAATAGTTGAAAATATTAAAATTTTCACATAATTGGGAATAGCGATTAGGGAGAAAATATCAAGATAATTATTCTCATAGACTAAAAAAAGAGTTTTGGTAACTAAATAACCTTTATACCAACCAATAAAGCCATCAGGATGAAACACGAAAACCCATCATGAGCCATTGGCCTGACCGTTCATAGAAGTTAGATATGCCAAAAAGCACGGAAAATTTGCCCGTTCATAGAAGGAACTCCAGAATTGTGTCCAATCGAAAGTATCGTTGAAGGATCCCTTCAATCAATTTGATAAATCATGATAAAGACAGGGAATGACTAGTAGATCAGAGTTGAAATGTTTTAAATGCCATAAAAAACTGTTTAAGAAAGAATAAAAATTTTCAGCCCAAAAAACTCCTAAAAACCCAATTATATGCATTTGGCATGATGAGGTAAACCCGTACAAGATTTTCTGTGTAACCGGAAAAAACTCATAGATGCCACTAGTGACACCATACATATCAATGGTGCAAAATGACGTGCACTACGGCACATATCACGACACACTTTCGATGTCATTTGCATGAAGCGCTGAGGTGCATCAAAATGGTGCTCTCTATTTATGTCATGCAAGGGTAATATAGCCTCGCTAAGTTAGTTTATTAGATTTAATATTAAAAAAATTTATGTATAAACAATTCAATTCTTATAAACAGGCATATCTAACATCTAATATTTAATAATTATTTACATAGCACATAAAAAATACTAATACTAATATTTTTAAAGTGAAATATACATTTTTCATGAATATATTTTAATGTGATTATAAAAAAAATTGAATATGTTGTCTTCCTACTGTAATAGTATGATTTAGTATTATATAGTATGCATGGGCTTCCTTCTTCGGTTAAACCTGGCAAAACCTCATTTGCCCACGTTGTGGGTAATCCTCAAAGGGAGATGACAGTTGGCTTCCTATAAAGTTATAAGGAGAATCGTGATGGTACAGGTGGTCCCTTTATTAAAAATGCAAGCATAAAGAGTGGTAAGACAACATTTTTTTTCTTTGAGTCGGAAATTTCAACCCTTACTGACAAATTCAAGTTTGTTCTCATCAAGAAATTTCAGTGGAGACACCCGCCTATGGACTCAAATTAGCAGAAAAGTGGAAAGTTTAGCTCTTGTATAAGAGTCATGTATTAATTCAGTTAACCGTGCTTGAATACTAGACTCTGATTTTCTCCAAAAAATATTTTAATAATGTTGGTAAATTAATGAAGCTACTTAAGTGATCTCCTAATTTTGACCCATATCATGAACCTCCTACTGTAATAGTATGAGTTAGTCTACCTGATTTCAAGCTACACTTTTTTCATCATCAGGTACTTTATTCTATTGGTGTCATACTTAGGCACCCTGTGAAACCAGATCTACCACTTTCAACCTTACCAGACCTTTTGTGGTCAAAATGCTTGTAGAAAGAGATATTACTTTGTATAATGTTACTGGTCTGGTTGGACATAACGCATAATGGATATTGGCAACAAAATGTCATGGAGCATAGACCTCCTTATTGTTCTCATTGTAAGATGTTTGGGCGTACTCTTGATAAATGTCATAAGTTTTATCCTAATTTGAAATCTAAAGATCAAGTGAATAAGGATGGATCTAACGATATGTATGTTCCACCTGGAGAGAAAACTACCACATGACAGAATTTGGTGTCTGATTCTATTGCTCCTGTGGACCCTCCCCTTGAAAATATTGTTTCTGCGATCGATGAGAAGTTTGATGGCCCTGCTGAGCAACCTACACTTTTAAACCAGATTAAAAATAATAATGGACTCCTACCTACACAGACTGATAATTAGGAGAACCTTGCAGCTCTCCAGGAAGTATCGGCGGTAGTGGCAACAACTCTTACCTCACATACACCTGTGGGCACAACTGTTGACAATCTTTCTACTAAAGCACTGCCACCTCATCCGAATGAGCAACAATCTTCGAAAGAGGAATGACAGGTCTACACTTCCAGGAGGAAGAAGAAGAATGAAGATCTACTTGAGCTAAGAAATCTAATGGATGATACTCTAGTTACTTCGGGCAATGGCACACACCTCACCAAGCTGTTAGCTGATTCCTTTCCGAGAACTAGAGGCAATGACAGAACTAAAGTGGGTCGACTTGGTTGAACTTTTATGTACCATCTCCTCCTGATTCCTTTAATTTTCATTTTTTTTTCTTTTCGTGTGTGTTGTACCGTATATGTTGGGTGTCTATTTGGGTTCACGCATACAACTTATCTGTACCATTTTCTCTTTAATATAATTACTCTTGGGCTTTTTTAATATATATATATATATATATATATATATATATGTATATGTATATGACACATGCGTACATACATATGTCCACATATGAGGCAAAAATCTACCCACATTCTCTTGTTTGTGTGAAGCTCTGTTCGCTTGGTGAGAAAGAGTATAATGACAAAGATTATGCTTTATTAGATTAAAATGATATGGAAAAAAAAAATAAGGATTGTTTGACTTGTGACAACGATAATAATTCTTTGGATAACAAGTTTAATTGCATATGAAAATATAACACTTCTAATGAAAATCATAATATTTTGAATTTTAAGTAATTGAGATATTAAACACTTAAATTTAAGTATTATTTCTATTATTTTTACTATTATGTCATTTGATATTTTAATTAATATTCTTTCATACTTATCTAAAATTTTTTAATATTTTACAACATATTTAAAATGGCGCACTCCGCACCATGTGCTATGGTGCGTCATTCACCATTGACAAGTATGAGCAACACAGTAGATAAGCTCAATAAGCACCTTCTTATTAATGTAATAAGCAAATTCATATAAGTATATGTATGTCTTTCTTGAGATGACTAGAAATTTATGTAAATGTTCGTGCAAACAACTTATACACATCTTTTTTAACATGGTGGGGAGAGAATACTAGACTATCGCGTTTACACCACTAAAGCCCGCCTTCTTAGCAAGGTAGCAAGCCCAATCCTCCGAAAAATATCTCCTACAAAAAAAATATACTAGGAGGCTTCCAAAATTTTTAGTCATGAACTCGTAAAAAAGCAAAACTAAAATGAATACCTAAACTCAATACATGACGAAAAAGAAATGAAAGTAATAATTTATAAAATTGTATCAAGATGAGCACTTCAAGCGCAATGCATGTCGCATCAAATGAACTGCTAGAACTAAAACTTAAAAAATGAATACAAAAATAAACAACAGAGAACTCAATAATTTATCAACGAGTATAAATGAAACATGCAATGGAAACAAGACTATAAAAGAATTTGATGACTCACCCATGGATACAAATGGATCCTTCCTTCCTATCACGTTTAGAATTCATATAAGTAGACTTATGGAGAGTCTGAAAGCTTGCTTGTGAGCAAGAATGAATATAACAAACAAGACTTACAACGGTGCTCAAAATTTAGGATGATATTCATAAAGTGAATAGGATGGAAACTAACTATCTCATCATAACACGCTAAGGTGCAAATCTAAAAGCATAGTTTATGGGATGTCCTTAGTAGAAGCATACAAGATGATAGGTGTTGTAAGTGAAGATGAATGGAGTTTCTTAGAGTACACTGAGGAGGAGAGAAAAAGAAAGAAAGAGAAGCAGCACAACTAAGAGATACAAATGGTTAAGATTCGGAAATAATTGTAGGAAAAAAATTGAAATTCTCATCAAAAGTGACATCAATTGAAATGCACAGACATTTGATAATGAAATCATAGCATCTTATATTCTTTTTTTGGTTTGAGAGAACCTAAGAAATATATAATGACTAGTATAGTGCAAGAGTCTATCATGTGGGTGAAAAATATGAACAAAGTAAATACAACCAAATACTTGTAAAGTAAGAGAGAGAAAAAGAATACTCATTTGTGATTGATTTTTTGAGAAGTGTAGAGGGGGAATGATTAATAATACTTAAGATAGCATCTCTCCAAAACTAGCGATAGCATTCATATGAAACATGGGTGCCCCAAGAGCATTAAGGAGATGATGATATTTTATTTTGCGACTCTAGTTCACTTAGAAGTATTTGGACATGTAGTTTGATATAAATATTATGGAATTGGGTTACATGTATTCTAAAGCATTACCAATGTGCAAAACTTTTCAATGATGCAAAAATATGAATTTTAGTTTCTCAAAAAAATTGATGAAATAAAATAAATCTTATTACCAACAATAAAATAAATGTATCCAAGTAACACGAAAAAGATCATCAATAAAAGCAACAAAATAGTAAAAAATTAAGTGAGTTAAACAATGACTTTGAATCGTAAATATCAAAATGGCCAACTCAAAAGAAAGAAGACAATGACTAGTAGTGGATGCCTAGAAAAACAAATGATTATGTTTATACAATTCATAAGCAGATATTCAAATTTTGAAAGAATAAGGAAATGACTCGAGTAACAGTGCCACCAATAAGAAGCAAAAGTTGAAGGGCATAAGGAGTGATAGTTACGAAATAATAGATGTCACTGGATTCAACAAAACAATTTTGTAGTAAGATAGTGTGAACAAAGTAAAAAATTTAGATTCTTAAAAGGCACAAATAGTTAAGATATTGAAAACATAAAAATTTTGCTGGGAACTAGGCAACATATAACATATTTGAGATAATAAGATATTAAGAAGTGTGGACAATGAACTTTTTGAAAACAAAATGGGGAACCATCCGATAACAAGTGGCAATGGAGACAAGTGCAATAAATAAAATAAATGCTGATTATCTTTCATGAGGGAATATGTTCCTGAAATGAAAGCCAAGAATAAATCGATAAAGGTAATAATAGAGCCTTAAAAAGAGATGATCTAGGAAATTTAGGGAGAGGCATATGTCCATTGAAGCAGCCAAGTATATTCATCTTGAGGGATGGTAACAAACCTAGAAGTAGATGAAGGCAAACCAAATTTATAAGTGGATATATGTAAAGCAGCTGAAGGATAATAGTATTTTTCTCAACACCATTCATGAGGATGATTAGTATGATTACAATGCAAAAATGGGGAAAAGATATTTCTATGGCCACATTCACTTGCTTTGTGAACTAACAACATGACAAAGTAATTATGGGTCAAAGGTGAAGGATTTGATAGTTTGGTGATGCAAATAAACTAAGTTAATGTGTATCAAGGCATTATATGATAAAGTGAACCATTGATTGATATTATAAACAATAAAGACAGGAATGAAGTCTAAAGAGGAACTTGCAGCAAAAAATTCCTAATTATGTTTTTACTAATGAACAAGATCAATAGTGATGGGGAGATATTGAAGCAATTCATATCATTTTACTCTCTAGGTGCTATTTGTACAGTTGAATTAGCAAGTTGCTTTGTTATAAATAAAAACATATTAAAATAAATAATGTAGATCTGAGAGATATTACTTCCATAAAAACAAGTGTAACAGAAAAAGTCTCATATCTTCTTGGCAGTGTATTGAAACAATACTATAAGTAGTGAATGGATCAATCTTATTGATGAGTCTAGTAATAAAAAACATAAATGAAATCTTCTTACTTTGAGGGGCTTTAGGGTGTCATTGCTATCTACTGAAGCGGTATAAAAAATGATAGAATTTGTGTTGAGATTCAATGCGAAAAAAAAAAACCCAACATAAGGGATAGTTGATACCATTTAATTTGATGGCAATGCAAGTGAAAGAGGGTATCACTTCGATAAGAAGAGAGACAAAAGCCATGAAACTAAGGTGAGATGTACAAAGAGTCTAAGGAGTACTTAAATCATATCGTAAAAATTAAGTCTAACATAAAAGCATCTAGTGAGCACTTCTGAAAGTAAGACTGGTGAGATCATCCAGGACACGCAAAAAGAGATATCAGTGTTGTCAAAGCTAGCCACTGGCATGCATCGAGCAAGTGGGAACACGCACAGTGTGCTATGGGAGTAGGCATGCATAGTATACAGGCAAAAGCATCACATAGAGGAACCATACAAGTGCAACAGACAGTGAGAGCAAATAGTAAAAGAGCTATTATTGGAGGAACAGATCAAGCAAGCATAGCGGCCGTAACAGGGGGTGGATTACATTGTAGGATGTGACATATGTGTGAGATTAGAGTATCAATAACTCCAAGTTCAAACACCATATTAAGAGAAGAAAACGGACAATTTATTCACTTGAAAATAGTGAATAGTTCTAGGCATGCATGATAGATAAAATAGAGAGAAAATACACAAGAGAATAAATGCAGTAAGGTATCAGCATAAATCTTCAAAAAAATATACTCTTTCCAAATATTGCACCTATAAGCTAACAGCAACAAAATTCAAGCTTCTTAGACAAGAATCAGCACACCATCCAACCCACAACCCCCCAATAACAAGCATCAAGCCTTCTAACTTACTCATGCACCAGCCAATTAACGACTCTAACAGTATTACCACAATGCAAGAACTGAGAACTAAAAAATAAATACATAACTGCAGAGAAACCTCAAAAGTGAAGCGTACCAGAAGAAGAGCTTGCCCTAGGAAATATCAAACTTTTCTTTCGGCGGGATGGAACACTATTTCGAACCATAACATCCCTAGCGAAACCTAAATGGAGGAATGAACAGGTAGGGCTACAACTTGTAGAGAGCCAGCTGCAAGAAAGGCAATCAAAGACCATGCTCAGTTCCCATTAGTGGAAATTTTACATCAAAATGTATAGAAAACGAGGGATTTGGGCACTCCACCTTCTCGGCGGCGCCGAAAATGTTTGCATTGCGTTCATTGTTGAATTTTCTTGTTCAATTCACAGGGAGATGGTCTTCTTCCTTTCCCCCTCTTTGCCTTATCGGATCCCCCCTCAGGCCTCCCCCCCCCATTTAGCCATAAACACTCGATGACATCCCTAGGAAACTCTTCTGCAAGTAAACTCCATCTGTCCAATTTGCCGGGTCGAGCCCGTTTTATTTTAGTCAAAGAATAGGCCCAATTCGTGTCAAGCCCGGCCTGCCTAACGGCTAGGCCTGCTTTTGATGCAATTAATTCTTTTTTTAATTAATTTTCGATATTTCTAGTGAATTTAATATATATATATATATATATATATATTTAAGAAATTCAGTATGACTTAACTTTATTATTACGTTTCTTCATATATATAAATTTATTTTTCTTCATGTTTTTGGGACATTTGTCAAGCAATAATTAATTTTATCCATAACATATTTTTTTAAAGTAAAACAATAATAAATCTATGCAGCCGGCAAACAATATATCAGAAGAATATTTCCTCTACTGCTATAAAGAAAGTTAAAACTCTAATAATCAAGTCAATCCTGAAAAATTCAGTACAAATTAGGACATCATAATATATGACTGATCATCTTGACACCTACAGTAGTGCATCGTTCCACTGCATCTATAACGCCAAGCCCAGAAGGATCCAATAAATTTAATGATCTTTATTGGTAAAAATAAGGAGACTAAGGGCCTGTTTGAGGGAGCTTATAAGTGTGACGGCGTTTTTTTTCTTTAAAACGCCCCCTAACCATTTGATTTGCGCGTTTTTGAAAGCGTTGTCTGTCGCGTTTGAGTTTTTACACTAAACGCAGGTCGCGGGTTGGGTAGCATTTCAGGATAAACTGTTTATCATGAAACACACAAGTTGTCTCAAACAGCACATAAATAAAAGAAAAAGATACATATAATAGGTTTAACCTATTAGTAATATAACAAAACATTTGTAGGATAAAAAAGCATGCTAACTAGCAATTGGCACTGCTGCATTCAAAAAAAATTGGCATATATACATTAGCACCTAGTTCCATCTCTTTTTCAAATTGCCACTAAAGTATCAAAATGACAATATGTAATATATGAAAATTTATTTTTCTTTTAAGGTCCGCGGGCCGGCCCTGGCTCATTTAGAGCCCGTTTGGGGCAGTTTATAAGTGCGGGCGGCGTTTTGAAAACGTCATCTCACTATATGTTTAGCACGTTTCAGGTGATTATCTGAAAATTGTGTTTTCTGTTTTAACAAGAAGTCGATCACGGGGTAACCCCCGTGTCTACGTTATTTATCCGCGTTCGCTCCTTTATTTTACGCCACTGCCCTCTCTTGTTCACGGAACCGCCCTGCTCGTCTTCTCATTTGGCTCTCCCTCTCGCGCGTCGAAGCTGCTGGAAGCCGAACACTTCACTGGCTACCCCATCCTCCTCTGATCCAGCCGATGCCACCTCACTGTCGTTGCTTCTTCGGTGAAGCAGTCCCCTCGTCGTACCTCATGTCGGTCTGCTCCAACATCACAAGGGTTCGGTCACGAAGGAACTACAACTGCTTTGTACATATCAACATCGGTCTCCGCTCTGAGAACTATTGCTTGCTTCCTGCGGAATCACTTCGTTGCTCTATTTCTATTACCCCGTACGAGTTCTATGAACCCTAGTGGTGATCTCTCTCGCCTTTTCATTTGATGTCTGCTTTGACTTCCAAAGTTTGAGGTTTCTAGCCTCAGTTCGTTGTCGTGCATTGAATCCTCTGTTTTCTACTTATTAATGGGCTTCATCTTCTAACTTACCTGGTTTGAATTGAATTGTTTTCATTTTAATTGTTGAATGATGAATTCCTTGTCTGATAGATCTGCTAACTAGTCTAGAATTAGCAGGTTTTTCCGAGTCTCTTTTGAGTTCGGAGTTCTGAATTCAGATCATCTTTGATAAGTTTGAATGATAAGACATGGAATAGTTCAAATTGTTTTAAGTTTTCCTGTTCATGGAAGCTTTATCATTTTCCTATGGGAAGTATTATTGTTGTTATTTAGGTGATTATTTGTACAGTTTTTTAGAACTGTGGAGATGTAAGTGAAAGCTATGTTAATTAAAGTTAGCAGAACAAACATTGATTCTTTATTTGTAATTTTAGTTTAAGATGATAATTGCTAGTTTAATTCAGTGTGCCTCAATCACATGTAAATATGAGGTTTTTTGCCACTAGTTGTAATTTTGTTTTGTTTGTTTTTTTATTTTTTAATAGATTTGTAGATAGCCTCCCTTGAGTGAGGAGTATGTCTTTTTTTTTTCTTTGAACTGTTATGCAATGTTTTTTGGATTTTAATATATTAAATATATTCTCATTATATTATTGTTGCAAACCGCTCCACTGCGCATGACTGAAATGATCATTTTTTCACAAACAACTACAAATCAGTTTTTCTCAAACCGCAGAAACCAAACAACTTAACAACTTATTCAGTTCAGGGGAAAAATTGTCATTTATCTACAAATAGTTGCAAATCAGTTGTTTCCAAACGCTCAAACCAAATAGCCAGACAGCTTATCCGGATCAGCTGCTGATCAGCAGCTTATCAGGATCAGCTGCATATCAGCAGAAGCTGGATAAGCTGCAGCTGCCCCAAACAGACCCTTAGTGGGCGGGTCTGGCTATAGAATTTTAAATAGTTGTTGCACTCAAGCCTTACCTAAGCCCATTTTGACTTACCAAAGCCTGAATGAGCCCGACTCACACCAAGCTTGGCCCGCCCAATGCCTAAGTCTAATATATATGCATATAAATAAATATATATACATATATAATATTTAAGCTCTCATATTTATATTTATGCTACTTTGATATCATAAATATATGCAAAAGAATATATTTCATTTTAAAATAATTAATAAAATTAATATTTTTTATGAGATGTTAAATATTTGAGTGCTATAAATATAAAAATGAAAGTTTAAATATAGAATATCGCAAATGTCGTCTTTTTAAATGTATTTTCAAAAATATTTATTTAAGAGATTACATTTTTTTTCTTTTAAATAATTAAATTTTATTTTAAACATACATAAATAAATTAAATGTTTCAAATATTTATAATTATTACTTCTAAGCTATTGATGTTTTTATGCACTGTCGCTCATCATCTTTGATTGTCAACTAATACTATTGTGACTTCCATCATTATCATATTAATTTTCGTCATAAATTAATTAATTCAACACGTAATAGAAATAAAAATATAGTTTGAAGATACAAATATATTTTATCCAAATTTAAAGCTTAAACTAAGGGTCTGTTTGGGGTAGTTACAGCTTATTTAACTTATCCAGATAAGAAGTTTATTCAGTTTATCCATATAAGCATCTTATCTTGATAAGTTGTTCATCAGCAGTTGATCTAGATTAGTAGGCTGGTTGTTTAGTTTATGTATTTGGAAAACAACTGATTTGCAATTGTTTCTGGATAAATGACAATTCTGCTCATGTGCATACATTTTAATTTATTTTAGTCATTTTATATAAAAGTTAGCATTAATTTTAATTTAATTTATATTTAGCTTATTCAATTATAGTTTGATAAATTCATTTATAATTAACATATGATCATTTATCAATTAAGCATTTGTTAGTATTTATTAAGTTAATTTAAAATAAATTCTATATGAATAAATTAAATAAATAAATGCTATCAAACAGTTAATATTAATTAATAAATAAATTCTAAAATTAAGTGCTCTCTTCGTCCTTCCTCTGCTCAGGCTCTGATTCATAGCAGCGCTATTCGTTTGATAACACCATGGAAGCTCGTCAGAGGATGAAGAAGAAGAAGAAGGGAGGGGAGTAAGGGGGTGAAAGAAGAGGGTTATCTTTCTCAATGATTTCGGGTAGGAGCAAAGAGGAAGCGAGTGAAAAATGGGAGTTTCTAAGGGCTTCGTACACCGCAATCCCGTAGTTGTCTTCCCAGCTAGCTCTAATTGTGATTGTATCTAGGGTTTCGATGACAATGGCAAGGGTTTTTGGGCGAAGCCGGGAGGAAGGGGAAGTAGGTGATGGTTTTTGGGTGGAGTCGAAGGAAGGAAGGAGATACACGAAGAGGGCAATAACATCAAATGCAGAATAAAACGCGGGATCGCGGGGCAACGCGACTTGCATTTAATTTAAAAAATGAAATTGAGTTTTCAAATAAGCTTTTCAAACGCTTTTTCAAATAGTGGGGCAGTATTTTCAAAACGTCGCTGCAGCTGATAGGCTGCCCCAAACGCGTTTTAAAAAAACAAAAATTGAAGTGATCTCAAAAGCCTTATTATTTTTTTATTTCTTATTTGATTTTCTTTAAGAAAAAATGTGAAATGAATATATCTATGTCAAGTTTGGTGTAGCTCTAGCGACGGACATGATTAGAGAGGGTCATCTTAGATGGTTTGGTCACTTTAAATGCCGGTCATCATCCTGTTAGGAGAGTAGATTTTTTAGACTTGACTTGTCTTAAAAAATGTGAAGGTAAACCTAAAAAGACTTGCGTATATTGTATAAACATTAATCTTAATCTATTATAATTAAATAAAAATATGACACTCAAAAGGATGAAATGGAGAAAAAGGATTCAAGTAGCCAACCCCACTAAGTGGGATAAAACAGTTTGTTGTTGTTGTTGTATTTGATTTCCTTTAAATCACATATATTTTAAAATATTGAACAATTGCATTGCATGTTTTTTTGTAAATAAGAGTTTTTGGCAAGTTATAATTTAAATGTTTAGATTTTTTATTTTTTATAATACATTTTAAATTCATTGAAATAATGTAAATGGTGAATTGGTCATAACTGAGGGTGACACTAGGCGATGATAAGGATAAGGGGGATGAGATAGACGAGGTGGTGATAGTGATGACTATTAATAGTTATAACTCACAACAATGGTAGGCCGCAACAAGTGTAAGCATAACATAGTGAGTTGGAGCAGTGGTAGCGGGCACTCATTAGACAAATTGCAACATCAAGTGGGTGGCACTATAAGATTATAGCAAAGGGTATGGGATTTAGGGACTGGATGGTTGTAGGTGGTAGTGTAAGAGGGGAAGCGGGGTCTAGGGCTTTGAGTAATTGGTTTACTTGAAATTATTCAAATTTAATATATTTCAAATTCTTCAAAAAATAGGTTGGTGGGAGTTTTTTTTATTGATGGGATCCACTATAAATCTTGAAAGACTTTTATTAAAATGATCTGAAACGACATCTGAAGAATAATATACTATCTTGAAAGATAGAAAAATTATCTTAGTGTGGATCTAATCATTCGGATGAGAAAAATCTATAGGATTTATGGAACTGCAGAATTAGGATTTTTTCCTTACTTTGCATGTGTAAGCTAATGTTTATTTTAATTCAAAGTTCGGGTATCCCTATGAGGGGGCTCCCTCATAGTTAATCACATCTTAAGAACTACCCCTTGAGATAACTTTCGATTAAAGCTATGCCTTATATATTTCTTATTCATTAATGAAAAGTTTATGGATTGACGAGATTTAAAGAATTTGATGAAATGAAAAAGATTGGATAGGTTGACTTCACTTGAATTCCAAAATGGTTTACCCTTGGGGATGGGCCCAATAGTTGACGGTTGAAGTGATGATGTGGAGTTTGAATCAATGGATCAGGTTTGAGAAATTATTTGGATTTAATTGGATCTTGAGTGGATAAGATTTGGAATTAGGTATGAATAAATTTGAAGTTAGGCTTGAATTGAAATTGAATTTGATTGGGTTGGAATTTGATTGATGAGATTAACTTGGAATTTGAATTAATAAAGTTTGGATCAGATTAAGATTTAGGTTTAAATTGAGTTTGGTGTTGGATTTGACTTAAAGGTTTAAATTAGATCAATTGAGTTAAGTTTAATTTGATTAAGAGGACCTGATTTACTAGATATTCTAATCTAAAGGGTAGGAAAAGGGACAATATTTTTATATGGAGATGAAGCCCTAATCTAAATACCTTCAATCAG
>NEWO01000613.1:292948-327113 GCA_003013225.1 Phalaenopsis aphrodite | reverse complement strand
AAAGTTATCTTTTCTTCTTCTTGGTGTGACTCTCGGTCTAGAGAGAGAGAGAAGGTGAGAGAAAGAGAGAGAGATAATTCTTTCTTGTAAGTCGACGTGGTCGACGGTGTAATCCTCAAAGCTAATAAAATCCTCTGCAGCTCCGTGGACGTAGGCAATTTGCCGAACCACGTAAATCTTGTGTCGCCTTTTCTGGTGTAATTTTTCTCGATCTATTTTTCGCTTTATTGTCGTCGTTTTTTCATAACATTAGCCATCAAATATGCTTGGGATGATTGAGATTTTTTCTATTTATTTATTGAAAGTTAGTTCGGTCTTGAAAAAAAATCCTTGCCATCCATAGTGAATTAAATTGCTAAGATCTTGTAAATTCATCATCCATATACTATTAGAAATTGAAGAGAAAACTAAAATGTTTCCAACCACAGTCCTCAATATCTCTATCTCAAGTACAAAAATACATGATTCGTACCAATCTCATACATCTCATTTATATCTATCTATCTATATATATATATATATAGTTTCTGAACATAGACAAGTTTGTTTTGAGCTAGTGCAGAAAATATCAGAATGACATTGTGGCACCCCACAACTGATTATTGTACTTATTAAACTGGAGATTTAGATGTTACACGGTCTGTTGAAGGGAAATGTAGTCGTTTATACTTTGACTTGGATTTTTTATGAGATATTGCGATGGCAATATCATTGGGGAAAAGCCTTCTGAACACAAAGGCATTGAGGATTGTTTTGATCAGAAGAGCTAATACTGTGAATGTAGAAATGGCTGAGAGGGAAAGAGCAAGAATTCTTGAACTATAATTGCTGACATGATCTGCATATCTGATCGTTGCAATTGCTGCTCCGGCCATGGGAAATGTGTAAGCCCACCATGCTAGTGAGAACCTATCAGATTGACTGTAAGTTTAGCTAAAACAATTCCAAATTTTACATATTTTCTTTTTTAAAAATTTATTTGAAAGCTACCTGAATCCTCTAAAGAAACTAACCCGAAGAACCTGCAAATGCAAAGACAAATGATAAAAAGTATTAGACTGAAGGCTGTTGATGATCTTTTTAACTACGGGAAAAATTTACATACGGAATGAGCATGCGTGCGTACTACATTAACCCCGCAATACTCCCATAATAAACTTTGAATAACATCGAAATTGAATCCGCGAAGGTTATTGGAAAGTTATTAAGGTTATATGTTATTGAAATTAATACCTTAATAATCTCCCAATAACCCTCTAATAACTGCGAAACGAAGGTTATTGAGGGGTTATTACGCACGTAGCTCTGCGTGATAATACATAAAGTAGTTAAATTTATATACTAGATCACAATAAAGTCTGTTTTTTAAGTAAAAAAAAGTTACTCTATGTTAACCGAATTGATTTCATAGATAGCGGAACTTACAAGAGAAGAATAAAGGAACATGGCAACGAAGTACGGAATTCTTGCACCAATGCCAAATTCACCAGAAATCTTAGCCAATGCAGTGCAAGCAACGCTAGGTGCAGCTATAAATAAAAAGAAGACTGGATGAAGCTCCTTTGGCAGAGTGTCATTTGTTGGAAGCCTCTGATACAAAGTGACAAATAGAACAGTGTAATGTGCCAAACCAACTGCAAAAAAAAATATTGGCCCTTCTTTAAGTCCTATATTTGCCCCTAACAATGCACCAACAAAGTTCCCAACCACTGCCAAATGATTTGAAGGATTAGCCACCTTCGAAAGCCTTCGTTCACCTCCCAGCATCCATTGGCCATAGATCTTCATATTAAGGCAGAGTATTGGCGCCATGAGCACATACCATAACTTATCAGGTATACTTTCTGCAACACGTGGAGGCAAAGCTATTGCCAGAAAGAGACAAGCTATCCAAGGAGAAAAAAAGAAGTTGATTCTCACAGGATGGTAGTACTCTCTTCTCACTGCTTCAAAGTAAAATATGATCTTAAGAAGATATATTGTGGCCACCAAGCTAAATACTCCAATTGCGATGCACCACAGGACAATATTGACGGTTAGGCTTATATTCATGAAGCTCATTGAGGGAGATAAAGCCAAAGTTTTCCATAGCATGGCTTGGCTTCCTGCACCAAGGCACATACCAAAAGAGGATATTGGAAATCGAAGTAGAAAAGGCCAAGTTACATCTTCAGGAAGAACAAGCTCCTCTGATGCCTGAATATTACAGGAAACAAATTATTCATGCTATGTTACATCTACATGTAAACAACTAGACATGATGAACATATTGCTGAACAATAGGCAATCACTTACTTTCAGAGTGTCCAATTCTGGTCCTTCCAAGGCGTCCAGATAACGGTCTAATGCAGGCAAGGATTCAGGTTCTGTGTCATTCAAATTGTTGGCATCATCTGGCTCGATCGGCTTCCCACGAAGATTTGAAAACCGCCTGTCTAATTTTCCTGACCATGTCTTGAAAGTATCATAGCGTTTTACATTGTAACTATGATGTCGTGGCAACTTTGAAAATCCTTTTACGGAAGAGTTACTCAAATACAGGCGTTGGGAGAAGTTTGGTTTCATCTTCTTCCAGTTGCCATTCTGCTGAATGTTTTCATGGCCGTTATCACCTGCATCTGTCATGGCTTTATCGTCAAACACAACCTTCCGGGATTGGGACACATCTTGGGTGGGAAGGTAGGCTGTGAAAGACTTGGATCGATTGAGAGATTCATCTGGTTTCAAGGGAAGACTTTGAGGGGGAATATCAATTTTTGCAGAATAAATTTTACTTTTTTGAGCTTCTGCTACCTGTAATAATGAGGTTAGATTGTTAAAGTAATGAACTTTATCTAAACCATGATAAAAATATGAAGCACACAAAGTAGAGTTTAGAAGCATCACACCTCCATGCCCATATTGTAACTGATGAATAGCAAATTGCAATTTGAAGGAAAGCACAATGGCCTGATATACTTATATATTTAATTTTTAAATTGGAAAATGTATGGAAGACTAAGCATTTGTATTCAGGGTGGACAAGCAATAGAACAGCTTAGAAAGAGCAAGTGATATGGGGCCAAGCATTTAATATCAATATTATTTATTTAATTATTCTTTTTTGGTTTGAATTGGGTGGTGTTGTAAATAACCTCATGAACTCATGCGCGAAGATGGAAGTTTCAAAAAATGCATCTCTTTTTTTGAGAAATCATGGTAAGAAGACTACCTGGAGTAATTCAGACACTGCCCAGTCAATATTGGATGAAGTCAAATAATTTTCAGTTTATAATATGATAATATTTGTGCACTATTTTACTGCATGCTCAAGAATGGTCTGCACGGATCTAGAGGTAATCTGCAGTCTGTTTCTGTTGAATTGGCTACCATCAGTTGACTTTTCTTCTGAGAGAGGACTTTTGCCCCGAACGGAGGACCCCGACGGAGGACTTTTCCCTCCAACCGGCCATCGGAACCCGACTTCTCCTCTCGACAAAAACTCTAAAATGTCAGATCTACGGTCGACGGGTACTCAACATAACACAAAAAACACAAAAAATAAGATATTCTATTCTATCATTTTAAAGTAAGGGTAATATTGTAATTTACTTTTTGGCCCTCCTATCACCTAGAAATAGGAGGACACTTTTATGTAAAGGGATTTTTGGATCCCTACTGGTAACTCCTGTTTTTTTATGGAATAAAATGAGTTCACGAGCCCGAGAACACCCCGATTCACCTCGAGAGGGCAAGTCTTCCACTTCTCCTCCTCTCTCCCTCGCTCAATCTCCTTTCCTTGCTCTCCAACACTCTATCCCTTGGACATAACATGCGGGACTTATTTGGCTTCAACATTTACTATTTCTTAAAGATTTTCTTCAATATGTCATTGAAAATAAAAACTTTAATTGTACCATAACGTTAAAACAGGGCTTCGCTTCTCCAAATTAATTCAATTTGAAGTTTATTTAAACTGCCTATTTATTGTAAATATGGAATTTTAGGTGTTAGATTAGTTACATAAAAAAAGTACCAAGTAAATGCTAAAAATTACTAAAATTCAATTTAAAATCCACATGAAAAAGTTTATATATACATACACAACATGGAGGTATGCACACATATATACACATATACTTACATATGCACGTATACAATTACATATCTATTAAAGGAGAAAATATTAGGTCAGAACTCCGGTAGGGGAGTGACACATGTAAAGTGGACCAATCACAGTGTACACACGTGCCTCCTTATTGGACTCCGGATGATCCAGAGTTTTCACGAGATCCTACGGCTTCAGTCATTAAGGATTTCTTTTCTCTTAACGTGTATTTAAATCTGTTGCGCACGAAAAAAAATTATAATTGCCTATATTGCTATTAAAAATATCTTTGGGATAAACTTTAAATGCTTATAAAATAATTGATGACATATTGAGGCTATGTCCAAACTACATTATAGAGCGAAGGGAGATGTTGGTTTGACAGAGCTGCAATTACGTCTATATCTCATTGCTGTGGACATTTGGCAGATGAGAAGCACAAAGTATTAAAAAATGTACATATTTATTCTTATAAATATGAATATAAACCATAAATCAATAATGTTTATGCCGACTCAAACTTTAGTTAAAATTAAAAGCTTAATCCTAATTTAAGAAATGTTTAAGGTGTATTGTTCAGATGATTATATTTACGCACTATAATCCTAATTTAAGAAATCCTAATTTAAGAAATGTTTAAGCTTAATCCTAATTCTTACGCACTATCTGAGGGCTTTATGGATGATAAATTCTCAATGCATCTTAAGTACTCTTATTTTCTCCCTTATTTGTTTATGTATATATATATATAGATTAAAGGGGTTTTTTTGCATACATAGCAGTGAAAATTTTGTTATTTACATATCTAAGACACCAAAGTTTAATTTTACGAAATTCACACTTTTGTCAACCTTTTTGTCTCCAATAAAACTTCCGACGATCTTCTTCGATGGTTTGCATCCAATCATTTTTCTCTCCTCTTTGTCTCACGAGAACAACCAAGCTCCCGAGCCAACAGGCTTCACAAAACCTAACTTCTACCTACATGCTGGCAAGCTTCTCCCAGAGTTGCATGTCCCATCTCTCCTCACATTGTTATGAATAGTGCACAGTAATGAAGGATAGTGTGTAAGGCCGTATTCATGAAGTGATTTTAATATTTATAGGGGATAAAATATAATGTAGTGAAATTAGGTAATACACCTACTTTATGGGGTGCATTACAGGACATTTTAGGTATTTCACATAAGTGGGCCTAGGGTCAGCTGCTCTCTGACTCAGCTGGCTAGGCTTACATAGCCTCATCTTGTTGAGGTCGGTCTGGTATGCTACGATGGGTCATTGCAACTGGTTGGCTCGTCATGATTGGCTTGGGGTTGGTAGAACTGATGTAGTTGACTAAGCTATCGATAAGAGGGTGAATCATCATAATCTGATAGGTAGTTATGCTTTGATAAAGAGATCCCAAGGCTCAAGGAATTAGCTCCTCCCTTGTCTCATTAACTCTTGATGATTTAGGGGGTTGTTGGAGTCCCCAATATAGCCACAACTCCTGAGAATTAGCTACTTCCGTGGATTAATTTCATCAAGTTGACAAGCTTGAATCATCTCTCACCTGATTTCTAGCAGAACCACTCGAGTTCAAGTCACTTGGTTGCCTTTATGACTTGGTAGGTTTTATCCTTGTTGTATTTGTTTCGATAATTGGGCCTCCCGGTCTTCTGTCGGTAGGCTATCCCTAGATGTACCTTCTTCCTATTGAAATTTCAAATCTCATTGGGATCAACATTGATGCATTTTCTATCTACATATTGAAATCTGCAATTATCTTGCTTCTTGAAATTCACATTGCGATAAGAACAAGATAATTCAATATAAAAAAGTAGTTCTTATTTATGAATATTTAATGATTGAACAATTAAACTCCTTAGATTTTCTTACCCTTTATTTTTATAAATAGGGCGTGAAGAACTCCGTTTTTCCGTGTCTGCTTCACTTCTCTCCCTGTTTGGATTGACCAACTACAAACATCATCATGGAGAAAGAGTCAGCTTCTGGGATTGATCTTTACAACAAGGCAACGTATCTTAAAACTTTTGGGGAATCGAGGGTACGATCCATTACAAAATTCAAAAACAATAAGAAAAAGGTCATGGCTAAGAAGAGAAAAGAGCATGATTCACTGCTAAGAAGGGAAAATCCGACTCGCTTTGTTATCACCAATGAGAGAACTTTTAAGAGAATGGAGAAGGGCAATTGAGTGATCTAATTGTTGATCTATCAGTTCTTCCTTCTGTTGCAACACAAATCTTGTTGACCAATCATATTGAAAATGGAGCTATAGGTGACCCGAGGTCGCGTGGGTGCAAGGAACAGTTGGTGCTCCACTGCCATCCGAGGCTCAATGAACTGTTGGCATCATTGACCTCATTTTTGCATGAGTTATAACTTTCTTCTTCTCTCTTTAGAACTTAGATTTTAGTCTTAATGGTTTTCTTAGTGTCTTTTTTTAGGGTAATAGTAATGAACCAATAATAAGCTAGAATTTTAAACATTTCTTCACTCCTTGTAGTTTTTTATGTTTTGACCTTAAAATTTCAATCTTTGGTTGAGTTGGTTGAAGTCAAGTCATTGAAGCCTAAGTTGTGTTCTTATGGGCTAGTAATTGCTCTAAGCTACTCTTCGACCATAGAAACTTAGGTCTTCTACTTTGTTTTTTGTTGGGCACAGTTCACTCTCTTTCATAATTCCATGGATAACTCATTATTTGGTTCATAAACAACACATTTAATATAAGGTTCATCTTAAACTAAGATAAGATTTATCCTTTAATAAAAATAAAATAATATAAAACAAAAAAATAAATAAAATAAAATAAAATCCACCAAAATCACAAATTCAACTAAAATTAAAATCAAATAAAATCAATTTATTAAAACTTGCCAACTTTAGCAATACCCCAACCGAATCCACTCCAAATCCAAGACAAATCTGTTGGTTGTCAAAGCCAAACTTTTAAACGCCAACAAAAAATGGAGGAAATTTTTAGTACTTGACTCTCTCCACATTTTCTGGTTTAATTTATAAGCAAATACATCACATTTTTCTGAAAATAAAAACTAATTAACCACTAAATGGTTTTCCTAACCACCTTACCACAAAACGGTTTTCATAACCTCCTAATCCACATGAGAAATGTGCAAAAATACATAAAAATTTTCTAGAGACAACTAGATTAACACAACAATTATCTCCTCCTTAAGCTTGTTGTCCTTCACTGACGATTCACACACCAATTTTTTCTCTCATCTCCAAGAACTTCAATCTTGCAAGTGACTTTGTCAGAATATCAGCACGCTGATCTTCTGTGCAAACTTGTTGAATTTCAATCATTCTAGATTCAACGCAATCTCTAATGTAGTGGAATCGGGTATCGATATGTTTGCTCCTCTCATGGTAAACTGAATTCTTGCTTAATGCAATTGCGGACTGATTATCAATCTTCAGAACTATTTTCTTAACTTTAGTTTTTAACAAATCTGCCAATAATCGTCCCAGCCACACTCCTTGACATGCTGCTGCACATGCAGCTATGTACTCTGCTTCACAGGAAGATAATGCAACCACTTTCTGTTTTTGTGAACACCAACTAATAGGACTTGACCCAAAGAAAAATATTAAACCTGAGGTACTTTTCCTATCATTGGTATCACCAGCTAGATCACTATCTGAGTAACCGATCAGTTCCAAGCTTCTTTTCTTCTTCTCATAAACACAACCAAGGTTTAAAGTTCCTTTCACGTACCGTAATATGTGCTTCACTGCGGCCATGTGCTCCGTTGTGGGCCTTTCCATGTATCTACTCACCATGCCAACAGAGAATGCCAAATCTGGGCGCGTGTGCAGTAGATATCTTAAACTGCCAACAATACTTCGGTACAAAGTTGTTTCTACAGGCGGACTTGTGCTTTCCTTACTCAGTTTTAGACGAGGTTCCATCGGAATTTGTGAAGGGTTGCAATCTTTCATGCCGCATTTGTCTAAAATCTTTCTTGCATATGCTGACTGATTAAGTGTAATCCTTTGAGAATTTTGACATACTTCAATTCCCAAATAGTAGCTTAGTAACCCAAGGTCACTCATGCTAAACAATTTCTTCATCTGTGATTTGAACTTGTCTATGTCTTGAATACACTCTCCAGTGATGATTAAATCATCCACGTAGACTCCAACAATTAAAATCATTTTACCTTGATTTCTCATGTACACAGGATGCTCTAAAGAACACCTCTCAAAACCAAGTGTCCTCAATGATTTGTCCAGTTTTGAGTTCCAGGCTCTAGGAGCTTGTCGCAAACCATACAATGCTTTGTGCAGTTTTAACACCTTGTGCTCTTCTCCCTTTATTTCAAATCCCGACGGTTGAGTGACATACACTTCCTCTTCCAAATCACCGTTGAGGAAGGTTGACTTCTCATCCATATGATGAACCTCCCATCCTTCATGTGCCGCAATAGAGAGTAGCAAACGTACTGTCTCTAGCCGAGCGACAGGGGCGAAAATTTCATCAAAGTCTACGCCTTGTCGTTGAACGTACCCCTTTGCCACTAATCTCGCCTTGTGCTTCACAATTCTGCCTTGAGTGTCCTTCTTTAGCTTGTAAACCCATTTTAGACCTATAGGTTTGTGGCCTTCTGGTAATGGAACAAGCTTCCAGGTTTCATTCCTTTGAATGGAAGAAATTTCATCCTCCATTGCTTTTCTCCACATCGGGTCTGCCTTAGCTTCTTCGAGCGTTGATGGCTCCTCCTCTCCTAGCAAACACAATCCCGAATACTCTAATTCTATTGGGAAGGTTTTATCGTAAAGGCTTTTGCCACTAATCTCGCCTTGTGCTTCACAATTCTNAAAGTTATCTTTTCTTCTTCTTGGTGTGACTCTCGGTCTAGAGAGAGAGAGAAGGTGAGAGAAAGAGAGAGAGATAATTCTTTCTTGTAAGTCGACGTGGTCGACGGTGTAATCCTCAAAGCTAATAAAATCCTCTGCAGCTCCGTGGACGTAGGCAATTTGCCGAACCACGTAAATCTTGTGTCGCCTTTTCTGGTGTAATTTTTCTCGATCTATTTTTCGCTTTATTGTCGTCGTTTTTTCATAACATTAGCCATCAAATATGCTTGGGATGATTGAGATTTTTTCTATTTATTTATTGAAAGTTAGTTCGGTCTTGAAAAAAAATCCTTGCCATCCATAGTGAATTAAATTGCTAAGATCTTGTAAATTCATCATCCATATACTATTAGAAATTGAAGAGAAAACTAAAATGTTTCCAACCACAGTCCTCAATATCTCTATCTCAAGTACAAAAATACATGATTCGTACCAATCTCATACATCTCATTTATATCTATCTATCTATATATATATATATATAGTTTCTGAACATAGACAAGTTTGTTTTGAGCTAGTGCAGAAAATATCAGAATGACATTGTGGCACCCCACAACTGATTATTGTACTTATTAAACTGGAGATTTAGATGTTACACGGTCTGTTGAAGGGAAATGTAGTCGTTTATACTTTGACTTGGATTTTTTATGAGATATTGCGATGGCAATATCATTGGGGAAAAGCCTTCTGAACACAAAGGCATTGAGGATTGTTTTGATCAGAAGAGCTAATACTGTGAATGTAGAAATGGCTGAGAGGGAAAGAGCAAGAATTCTTGAACTATAATTGCTGACATGATCTGCATATCTGATCGTTGCAATTGCTGCTCCGGCCATGGGAAATGTGTAAGCCCACCATGCTAGTGAGAACCTATCAGATTGACTGTAAGTTTAGCTAAAACAATTCCAAATTTTACATATTTTCTTTTTTAAAAATTTATTTGAAAGCTACCTGAATCCTCTAAAGAAACTAACCCGAAGAACCTGCAAATGCAAAGACAAATGATAAAAAGTATTAGACTGAAGGCTGTTGATGATCTTTTTAACTACGGGAAAAATTTACATACGGAATGAGCATGCGTGCGTACTACATTAACCCCGCAATACTCCCATAATAAACTTTGAATAACATCGAAATTGAATCCGCGAAGGTTATTGGAAAGTTATTAAGGTTATATGTTATTGAAATTAATACCTTAATAATCTCCCAATAACCCTCTAATAACTGCGAAACGAAGGTTATTGAGGGGTTATTACGCACGTAGCTCTGCGTGATAATACATAAAGTAGTTAAATTTATATACTAGATCACAATAAAGTCTGTTTTTTAAGTAAAAAAAAGTTACTCTATGTTAACCGAATTGATTTCATAGATAGCGGAACTTACAAGAGAAGAATAAAGGAACATGGCAACGAAGTACGGAATTCTTGCACCAATGCCAAATTCACCAGAAATCTTAGCCAATGCAGTGCAAGCAACGCTAGGTGCAGCTATAAATAAAAAGAAGACTGGATGAAGCTCCTTTGGCAGAGTGTCATTTGTTGGAAGCCTCTGATACAAAGTGACAAATAGAACAGTGTAATGTGCCAAACCAACTGCAAAAAAAAATATTGGCCCTTCTTTAAGTCCTATATTTGCCCCTAACAATGCACCAACAAAGTTCCCAACCACTGCCAAATGATTTGAAGGATTAGCCACCTTCGAAAGCCTTCGTTCACCTCCCAGCATCCATTGGCCATAGATCTTCATATTAAGGCAGAGTATTGGCGCCATGAGCACATACCATAACTTATCAGGTATACTTTCTGCAACACGTGGAGGCAAAGCTATTGCCAGAAAGAGACAAGCTATCCAAGGAGAAAAAAAGAAGTTGATTCTCACAGGATGGTAGTACTCTCTTCTCACTGCTTCAAAGTAAAATATGATCTTAAGAAGATATATTGTGGCCACCAAGCTAAATACTCCAATTGCGATGCACCACAGGACAATATTGACGGTTAGGCTTATATTCATGAAGCTCATTGAGGGAGATAAAGCCAAAGTTTTCCATAGCATGGCTTGGCTTCCTGCACCAAGGCACATACCAAAAGAGGATATTGGAAATCGAAGTAGAAAAGGCCAAGTTACATCTTCAGGAAGAACAAGCTCCTCTGATGCCTGAATATTACAGGAAACAAATTATTCATGCTATGTTACATCTACATGTAAACAACTAGACATGATGAACATATTGCTGAACAATAGGCAATCACTTACTTTCAGAGTGTCCAATTCTGGTCCTTCCAAGGCGTCCAGATAACGGTCTAATGCAGGCAAGGATTCAGGTTCTGTGTCATTCAAATTGTTGGCATCATCTGGCTCGATCGGCTTCCCACGAAGATTTGAAAACCGCCTGTCTAATTTTCCTGACCATGTCTTGAAAGTATCATAGCGTTTTACATTGTAACTATGATGTCGTGGCAACTTTGAAAATCCTTTTACGGAAGAGTTACTCAAATACAGGCGTTGGGAGAAGTTTGGTTTCATCTTCTTCCAGTTGCCATTCTGCTGAATGTTTTCATGGCCGTTATCACCTGCATCTGTCATGGCTTTATCGTCAAACACAACCTTCCGGGATTGGGACACATCTTGGGTGGGAAGGTAGGCTGTGAAAGACTTGGATCGATTGAGAGATTCATCTGGTTTCAAGGGAAGACTTTGAGGGGGAATATCAATTTTTGCAGAATAAATTTTACTTTTTTGAGCTTCTGCTACCTGTAATAATGAGGTTAGATTGTTAAAGTAATGAACTTTATCTAAACCATGATAAAAATATGAAGCACACAAAGTAGAGTTTAGAAGCATCACACCTCCATGCCCATATTGTAACTGATGAATAGCAAATTGCAATTTGAAGGAAAGCACAATGGCCTGATATACTTATATATTTAATTTTTAAATTGGAAAATGTATGGAAGACTAAGCATTTGTATTCAGGGTGGACAAGCAATAGAACAGCTTAGAAAGAGCAAGTGATATGGGGCCAAGCATTTAATATCAATATTATTTATTTAATTATTCTTTTTTGGTTTGAATTGGGTGGTGTTGTAAATAACCTCATGAACTCATGCGCGAAGATGGAAGTTTCAAAAAATGCATCTCTTTTTTTGAGAAATCATGGTAAGAAGACTACCTGGAGTAATTCAGACACTGCCCAGTCAATATTGGATGAAGTCAAATAATTTTCAGTTTATAATATGATAATATTTGTGCACTATTTTACTGCATGCTCAAGAATGGTCTGCACGGATCTAGAGGTAATCTGCAGTCTGTTTCTGTTGAATTGGCTACCATCAGTTGACTTTTCTTCTGAGAGAGGACTTTTGCCCCGAACGGAGGACCCCGACGGAGGACTTTTCCCTCCAACCGGCCATCGGAACCCGACTTCTCCTCTCGACAAAAACTCTAAAATGTCAGATCTACGGTCGACGGGTACTCAACATAACACACAAAACACAAAAAATAAGATATTCTATTCTATCATTTTAAAGTAAGGGTAATATTGTAATTTACTTTTTGGCCCTCCTATCACCTAGAAATAGGAGGACACTTTTATGTAAAGGGATTTTTGGATCCCTACTGGTAACTCCTGTTTTTTTATGGAATAAAATGAGTTCACGAGCCCGAGAACACCCCGATTCACCTCGAGAGGGCAAGTCTTCCACTTCTCCTCCTCTCTCCCTCGCTCAATCTCCTTTCCTTGCTCTCCAACACTCTATCCCTTGGACATAACATGCGGGACTTATTTGGCTTCAACATTTACTATTTCTTAAAGATTTTCTTCAATATGTCATTGAAAATAAAAACTTTAATTGTACCATAACGTTAAAACAGGGCTTCGCTTCTCCAAATTAATTCAATTTGAAGTTTATTTAAACTGCCTATTTATTGTAAATATGGAATTTTAGGTGTTAGATTAGTTACATAAAAAAAGTACCAAGTAAATGCTAAAAATTACTAAAATTCAATTTAAAATCCACATGAAAAAGTTTATATATACATACACAACATGGAGGTATGCACACATATATACACATATACTTACATATGCACGTATACAATTACATATCTATTAAAGGAGAAAATATTAGGTCAGAACTCCGGTAGGGGAGTGACACATGTAAAGTGGACCAATCACAGTGTACACACGTGCCTCCTTATTGGACTCCGGATGATCCAGAGTTTTCACGAGATCCTACGGCTTCAGTCATTAAGGATTTCTTTTCTCTTAACGTGTATTTAAATCTGTTGCGCACGAAAAAAAATTATAATTGCCTATATTGCTATTAAAAATATCTTTGGGATAAACTTTAAATGCTTATAAAATAATTGATGACATATTGAGGCTATGTCCAAACTACATTATAGAGCGAAGGGAGATGTTGGTTTGACAGAGCTGCAATTACGTCTATATCTCATTGCTGTGGACATTTGGCAGATGAGAAGCACAAAGTATTAAAAAATGTACATATTTATTCTTATAAATATGAATATAAACCATAAATCAATAATGTTTATGCCGACTCAAACTTTAGTTAAAATTAAAAGCTTAATCCTAATTTAAGAAATGTTTAAGGTGTATTGTTCAGATGATTATATTTACGCACTATAATCCTAATTTAAGAAATCCTAATTTAAGAAATGTTTAAGCTTAATCCTAATTCTTACGCACTATCTGAGGGCTTTATGGATGATAAATTCTCAATGCATCTTAAGTACTCTTATTTTCTCCCTTATTTGTTTATGTATATATATATATAGATTAAAGGGGTTTTTTTGCATACATAGCAGTGAAAATTTTGTTATTTACATATCTAAGACACCAAAGTTTAATTTTACGAAATTCACACTTTTGTCAACCTTTTTGTCTCCAATAAAACTTCCGACGATCTTCTTCGATGGTTTGCATCCAATCATTTTTCTCTCCTCTTTGTCTCACGAGAACAACCAAGCTCCCGAGCCAACAGGCTTCACAAAACCTAACTTCTACCTACATGCTGGCAAGCTTCTCCCAGAGTTGCATGTCCCATCTCTCCTCACATTGTTATGAATAGTGCACAGTAATGAAGGATAGTGTGTAAGGCCGTATTCATGAAGTGATTTTAATATTTATAGGGGATAAAATATAATGTAGTGAAATTAGGTAATACACCTACTTTATGGGGCACATTACAGGACATTTTAGGTATTTCACATAAGTGGGCCTAGGGTCAGCTGCTCTCTGACTCAGCTGGCTAGGCTTACATAGCCTCATCTTGTTGAGGTCGGTCTGGTATGCTAGGATGGGTCATTAAAACTGGTTGGCTTGTCATGATTGGCTTGGGGTTGGTAGAACTGATGTAGTTGACTAAGCTATCGGTAAGAGGGTGAATCATCATAATCTGATAGGTAGTTATGCTTTGATAAAGAGATCCCAAGGCTCAAGGAATTAGCTCCTCCCTTGTCTCATTAACTCTTGATGATTTAGGGGGTTGTTGGAGTCCCCAATATAGCCACAACTCCTGAGAATTAGCTACTTCCGTGGATTAATTTCATCAAGTTGACAAGCTTGAATCATCTCTCACCTGATTTCTAGCAGAACCACTCGAGTACAAGTCACTTGGTTGCCTTTATGACTTGGTAGGTTTTATCCTTGTTGTATTTGGTTCGACAATTGGGCCTCCCGGTCTTCTGTCGGTAGGCTATCCCTAGATGTACCTTCTTCCTATTGAAATTTCAAATCTCATTGGGATCAATGTTGATGCATTTTCTATCTACATATTGAAATCTGCAATTATCTTGCTTCTTGAAATTCACATTGCGATAAGAACAAGATAATTCAATATAAAAAAGTAGTTCTTATTTATGAATATTTAATGATTGAACAATTAAACTCCTTAGATTTTCTTACCCTTTATTTTTATAAATAGGGCGTGAAGAACTCCGTTTTTCCGTGTCTGCTTCACTTCTCTCCCTGTTTGGATTGACCAACTACAAACATCATCATGGAGAAAGAGTCAGCTTCTGGGATTGATCTTTACAACAAGGCAACGTATCTTAAAACTTTTGGGGAATCGAGGGTACGATCCATTACAAAATTCAAAAACAATAAGAAAAAGGTCATGGCTAAGAAGAGAAAAGAGCATGATTCACTGCTAAGAAGGGAAAATCCGACTCGCTTTGTTATCACCAATGAGAGAACTTTTAAGAGAATGGAGAAGGGCAATTGAGTGATCTAATTGTTGATCTATCAGTTCTTCCTTCTGTTGCAACACAAATCTTGTTGACCAATCATATTGAAAATGGAGCTATAGGTGACCCGAGGTCGCGTGGGTGCAAGGAACAGTTGGTGCTCCACTGCCATCCGAGGCTCAATGAACTGTTGGCATCATTGACCTCATTTTTGCATGAGTTATAACTTTCTTCTTCTCTCTTTAGAACTTAGATTTTAGTCTTAATGGTTTTCTTAGTGTCTTTTTTTAGGGTAATAGTAATGAACCAATAATAAGCTAGAATTTTAAACATTTCTTCACTCCTTGTAGTTTTTTATGTTTTGACCTTAAAATTTCAATCTTTGGTTGAGTTGGTTGAAGTCAAGTCATTGAAGCCTAAGTTGTGTTCTTATGGGCTAGTAATTGCTCTAAGCTACTCTTCGACCATAGAAACTTAGGTCTTCTACTTTGTTTTTTGTTGGGCACAGTTCACTCTCTTTCATAATTCCATGGATAACTCATTATTTGGTTCATAAACAACACATTTAATATAAGGTTCATCTTAAACTAAGATAAGATTTATCCTTTAATAAAAATAAAATAATATAAAACAATAAAATAAAATAAAATCCACCAAAATCACAAATTGAACTAAAATTAAAATAAAATAAAATCAATTTTTTAAAACTTACCAACTTTAGCAATACCCCAACCGAATCCGCTCCAAATCCAAGACAAATCCATTTGATCTAAGCCCAACATACCCATTTCATGCTATTATCTAAACCACATTAGCGCACCCTCAAGCTACTCTTCTTTGAACCCTTGTGAAAAAATGAGAAGTCCAAACGAGCCATTTGCAATCCATGAAACCAACCAAGAACCAAGCTAACTTTACAAATTATTGGTGTAACTACCTCCCTACATGACCTAATTTGCTTCATCTTTATAACCTTCTGAAATGATTTAGCCACATAAGGAGGACCCAAGCTCACCCAACCAATTCCTAGCTTGTCGTGGAAGCTGCACATTTATTAAGGCACACATGGAGCTCCCTTAGTGGCCACACACCAACATTGACTTCCCACTTGGAAATTTCTCATTGGCCAACTTCTCTGATCATGCCACATCACTAGAGACCAATTATTGGTGCCCCTAGCCAGTTTTGAGCCAACCTAAGACCCCTAAAGCCTATTAATTACCCCAAAATAGAGAGCTCCATAAACCCTCATACCCTTTGTGAAGTTCTGCCAAATTTTTTTCAGTCCTTCTAACAAATTATCCATTGACCCTAAACCAAATCCTCTCTAATCCACCATTGATTTGCTCATATTGAACTAGGATCAAGTCTGATCCTTACATCAACTCATTAATTCCTCAGTGCAATCCATCCAAAAGTACTGGGACTTATCAGATCTTAAAGCCCAAGCTTCATCAGTATTATAAATCAATAATTTATGAAATTTCTTGAGTAGATACCATATGTCACCTTGCACTGAATACCCATTGTAAATGCTTTGGCAAGGTTGGTTAAAGAAAGGATTTGTATAAAAGAAGAGTCTCTTTTAATTAAAGTTTAAGTTTGTTAGGTCCTTTACCCAATTGATATGGAAAACTTAAATAAATTAAAGCCCGAAGAATAATTTAATACAACAACACATGAAGAGGAGGCCTCATATTGGAGAAAACCTTTCATAGAATACCTGCATGAAGGCAAGATTCACAAAGATAAATCTTGCTCACCAAATAAAGTTGAGAGCATTATCTCTTACCCTCTTAAATGGTGTAGTTTACTGAAGTTCCTTTGATCATATGTTGCTACGATGCTTGAACAAGCAAGAAGCCCAAATAATTATTAAAGAAGTAGAGTCGGGATTATGTGGTGCCCACTAGGATGACCCTAAAATGAAAGAAAATATTAGAATAATGGGATAATATTGGCCAAAAATGATTAATGACTATATGGAGACCGTTAAACTTTGCCACTGATTTCAAGTACATGGAGTAGCCCTCAACTAAACCCCCAATGTAACCCAACAATAGCCTATTGACCCTTTAAATGATGTGGGCATGAATACAATTGGAACTATTGATCATCCCTTATCCAAAGGACATAAGTTTATATTAGCTACAATAAACTATTTCTCTAAATGGGCAAAAGCTGTACCTTTGAGGGAAGTTAAAGCATACCTTATACTCTAGTTCTTTAAGAACCATGTCATATATAGATTTGGTATCCCCCGCCAAATTATGTCAGATAATGATCATGCCTTCAAAAGTACAAAAATTAATAAAGTTATGAACTGAGATAACAATGACTGATCAAAACAAAAGACAATGACATGAACAGTTGGTAGCAGCACTGTGGCCTTATCAAACTACATAAAAACCCTAACTCAATCTACTCCATTTTCATTAGTTTTTGGGTTTGAAGCAATGCATCTCCTAGAAGTTCAAATTCTCTCATTAAAAATTTCAACATGTCTGATGATTCCTCCAAAACTGAACATTCAGTTACGATGAGAGGAACTTAAAGAATTGGATGAAGCTCGTCTGATAGCTAAACAAAATCTCAAAATATGTCAATCATGAATGGTTCAAGCACATAACAAATTGCTTAGGCTCCAAAATTTTTATATAGGTGAATTTGTTCTATTCCTCAAAACGACAATTTTAACTCATCAGAAGATTGGTGGCAAATTTGAAGCAACATGGGAGGGAAAAAGTTTATCAGAGAGGCTCTTACAATCAGTAGAATGTGCGAGTGAACATCCAATAACTCTGATTAATGGATGTTATCAAAAGAAATATTATATGTTAAATGTATCCAAGGTGTATATAATAATACAAAAACATGGAAGTCAAATTACTATTAAATCTTTAAAACCTTTAATGAAAACTTAAATTGTCATTTATTCAATTTGAGATTTTTTTTATGTTGAATTTACTTTAATCAAATCCTGAACCATGCTATAACTTTTTGAAACTCAATTAAACTCAATTTTCTAAAATTTTATAATGTAACCATGAGCTTTTAGATGACAACTAACTCTTCATTTTGATTGCAGAGAAATATTGTCTGGAAAGCTCATACTTTCTTTCGAGGATAATGTTCGTCTGATGATTGACCAAGCACATTGAACAAACAATCCAATCATCAAATTTGACATTGATTTCAGAGATCTAAATATGCTTTGTGATGGCTCTGAAGTGACCATAGTTGAACTTGAAGAACCTTCTTAGGAAAAGCCACTAATCGAGTTTTCTGCAAAAAGATTCAACTGATAGCTCTTCTTTGAAGAGAAAAAAAAAAAGATATCTCGGATGACCCTACTAACACACTGAGTCACAAATCAAGTCTTTAATACTGAAGGAAACACTCTCTACGATACAACAAAAGAAGAAGAATAAGAGGATAAAGAAAAAGTATGTTAGGATTGCTAGAGAGCTGTAGGTTAAAGAAGCACATAAAGTTGAAGAGTACGAACCTTAGAGATACCTCGGGTGGTTCAAGATAGAGGTTCAGATATATATTGTCTTCCTTTTCCACCGATGTATCCCCCAAGAAATGATAATGGTAGTCATAGTAATGCCCTTCCTGATATGGTCACTTTTTCTACTTTATAGGATAGTGTTAGCTTCAGTGCTTTCCTTCCCAGTGTAGTCAGATTTTTTTGAACATTCAATTGGCTTACAAGCTGAATGATAGTCCCGGTGATCACCTTTTGGATCTAGTTACCCAACCTTCCTCCTAGAATGAATTGTAGTCTCAGCATTTTTCTTCTTATTCTGATCAGGTTTCAAAATTTCCTCTGATTAGCTATCAGACTAGATGTAAATTCCCATGATTTTCTATTATGATCTATTCACCCCAGTCCACCTTTTTAATTGGATACAAGTTTACATCATTTTTCAAACATCACTGCTCACATACTTATCATTTCAAATCTTTAAAAAATTAAAATCAAATTCAAAAACTTAAAAACCACATCCCAAATGCCATTCTTTGGGACTTTTTTGATCGCTTCGGTTAGTGTTAATATGTTTGTCATATCCTGAACAATCTGCCACATATATTTGGGTCCATTTTTTTACCTCACTTTTTGGCAACCCTTCGTTTAAACTCATGACCAACTCACATTTAAGTCAAGTTTGAAGCTAGTTCACGTTGAGCTAGGAACAACCAGTTCATGATCCATTTGGGCTTCATCAAGGACCTCAATCTTTGCTACATGGGACCCATGTTTTAACCTAAATTGCCTTAATCTAGCTGTAATATAGTCAGGATCAACTCCATCTTTGAAATTATTAAGTTTTCTTATCAAGGATTTGCTTGTGCTTGCATGCGCCCACACACGTGCACACATGTGTGGTTAAGCCTTCATGTGAGCACACATATATGATCGCAAACCCACTTCTGCCCACATGCCTGCATACTCACACACCTTTCCCATTATACTAGTTTTTCTATGTTTATCTCAGGGTAGGAACACCCATTTGTTCCTGGGCATGGTCACACTCGATCATGGTGTAACCACATATGTATGCTTCTTGGCATGATCACTCATGAAGCTGGTATGGCCATGCCCTCGAGCCACACCAGTGATTTGTGCCTTCATTCCTCGATCTAGTAGTGAATCAATGCTTCATTTTATGCTGATGATCCATTAGAACTCCGATTGACAGGGAAATTGTAGCAATTGATCCTTACCTTAATAAATAGTTGACAAGGCTCCCTCCACTGCCTCTATAGCCTAAAATTAGACGCCATTGCCTCTCTTTCCAAGGCACTTTGACATACGGACTACCACATACTGATAGAGAGATCCGAACTCTACCTCCCCTTGCTCCGGTGATCCTCCGTAACCTTCTTCGTCAGTAAGTCTTCCTCCTCTTCCGCCTTTTACATTGTGTTTAAGTTTTTATTTTTGAGTTTGAGTCAACCCAATCAAATGGCCTTGGATTTGGCTTTGGTTTTGGTTTAGCTTAAGCCGAGCTGAACCCGACCTAAGCCTAAACTTAAGCCAAGCTGAACCCAACCTACCCTTACCCCAAACCCTAGTCTAACTTAAACTAAACTTAAATACAGCCCAAGTCAAACCAAGCCTGACCCAGATCCAGCCTAGGTCCAGCCCAGGTCAACCTAGGTCTGACCCAGATCCAAACTAGGTACAACCCGGGTTTGACCATGGTCTAACCCATGTCCCACCTAGTTCCAACCCAGGTCTAATTCAGGTCCAACCCATTCAAACCTAGCCTAACCTATATCCAACTTAGGTTCAAACCAAGCTTAATCAAAGTTAAATCAAGTCAACCTAGGTTCAAACCAATCTAACAGGGATCATACCCAAACTCAACTTTAGCTGACCTTGATTAAACTCTAACTAAACACAATTTATGTCAAATCCAACCTATATTTATGTTGCTTCATGTGTTATGCCCTTTCATATGTTATATCATTTTTAGGGTTTAATTTCTAGCTTTGACTTGGGTTGACCAAGATCAAAATCCAGATTCCACCCAGGTCTGACAAAGGTTAACCTAGGCTCAACCCAGTTTTGACCTTGGTCCAACCCCGGTCAAACCTAGGTCAAACCCATTATATACCCAGGGTCCAACCCAGTCCAACCAAGGTCCAACATAGCTCCAACCCAAGTTCAACCTAAGCTTAATCAAGGTTAACTCAAGTCAACATAGGATAAAACCAATTGAATCCACATCATACCCATCCTCAATTTGATCTAACCTCAACTAAAAACTAGCTGAACTTAACCCAAATCTAATTCAGGCTAGATTCATGTTGTTTCATGTGGTATGCCCTTTGAAATGTTATATTATTTTATGCAGTTTCAAGTTTTACATTCCATATGTAATTTCAAAAAGTAAAAATAAAAACAATAAAAACAAGAATTAAAGAAAAAGGAGGAGGATAACCTCTCATAAGTTGAATCTCTCAACAAATATTTAACAAGACACCCAAACTTTAAAGGCAAAACCAAACTATGAACTTAGAAAAACCTTGATTATTCACCTTAATAAACAATAATATGAGCTAAAACTAGTCAAAAATTAAATATTGAACCCCAAATTACCTCTAAAGCACACCAACTTAAATAGCAGAAACCAAACCTAGGCATATCCAACAAAAGCTCTAGGTAAACTAGCTTAGAGACATGAACTGAGAATCATACACACACCTTCAGTTAGTCTAAATATTGAAACTTAGGTTAGTCTAATATGTATCTTAATTAGTATTAAGAACTATGATATATAAAACAAACAATCTTACCCCTTGAGACTAGATGGAATGTTCTAACATGAAGTAATTCATGGTTACTGATGAAGGCATTTATAACTGCCTTGAAACTAAGAAACGCTCTACATGTCATGATCATGACATTGAAGGAGATTTTCTAGTTATAAGGTTGGTTATAGTTGAAGTATATCACTGTATCCGAGATGAAAAAAGGACATGTGCATTCTGACAGGAATCTTATTCCTAAAATCAAGGTTAGTTCACCTACTAAGATTTTTTATAAAGGTTACGAACTCACTCCAATCTTGAAATTCCTTTTGCTTGACTCTGTCCTTTACTTTAGGAACTCCAACAACTTTGAACTAGTCAAATCAATTGATCTTGATCTCATTCCTTGACCTTATTTGATCAGTCAAGATATGTTATCATTCTCTTCCAATCCACTTTCAATCATCATCTTTTTTGGATAAACATTCTCTTCTTGATGGTTAAATTCCCTTGTTTGAGTCTTTTCATGACACAGTGACATCGAATCATAAGTCTCATCTTTTCAATCTTTATTCTTCAAAAACTCTACCTTGGATCCTTCTCCTACCTCCAAAACCTCAACTTTGAAAGTTCCATCTTTCAATTTAAATAACATAATTCATTATATTAATCGAGAGTTTTCTTTAGGTTTCATGACTCCGGAGATGTAATTAACTATAAGAGCTTGATCTCATATAGAACTCTACCCCAAAATAAAATTAACCTTATCTTATTCACGTAAGGTAAGGGAAAGAAAAGCTGGTATGTTAGACTTACAAAGCTCTTCATCATCCATATGATTAGGCCCATTTTAAGGTAGTATTTCCTTTCCTCATAATTTTCTTCACGTATTTTTCTTGGCCGTTTAGATAGAAGTTTTCTGAAAACTCTATGGTGTGTGGCAACACAAAAATCCCTCACGATTTCTCAAGTCATTTTTTCCTTTCCTCATTCTCGTATATGCACCATGCCAGTGAATTGCCGATCATTGACCTTGTAGACAGACCTCATTCCTTCCTTATTGATTGACAATAAGGAGAATGTGGTCGATAACCCAGACAATCCTATAGAGGCAGGAGGGAAAACATTTGAGCGACGTTGGTTGTCCCTAAGAACCCTTATCCACCACCTAGAAGAAGTGGAGTTCGCTTAGGCCCAGTAAAATGAGGATCCTCATGCTATGTTGGAGGAAATTGGGGGGAGGGGGACAAAGTCAATCTTTGGTCAGAGGTTGTAGAACTCTGAGAAGATGTGTTTGTGTAAGGGTTCATTCTAATGCCGACCAAGCAAATTAATCCAACTTCGGAGGTCAAATATTGTATACAAGGTTGATAAGGAGAGGTTTGGTTCTGGCTGAGGTGGCTAAGGCCTGATTTGTGAAATACTTGTTATTGGACTAGGATCGAAATGTAATTTATCTTTACAATAAATAAAATATTTTGTTTTATTGATCTTGATTTTCATGTTAACAAGATAGTTCTTCTCGGAAGCCCCACACAACTTTTCCACTTCTATTGCACTCTTATAAATAGGGTTGGAGGGACCAATTGATGTGCTTCTTATTTTTTTCTCTTTATCTTTACATTTGTTTCTTATCCCCACACAAATTTTTGTTTGGCTTTTAAAATTGAGTCTGAAACTGATCTGGAAGTGAGATTGCCGGAGGGAGTTCAATGCCATGAAGGAAAGGAGCCGATCATGAAGTCGACTCCTCCACTCCCTCTATCTTACCAAAAGAAGAGGAAGGGTTGCCCAACCGGTTGTGTTCCCTCTCAGGGTTAGGGGACCAAGATATGAAACTCTTTTGATTGTTGGTTTACAGTTATTTATTGGTCAGTGAACTGGTAGAATAGCTCACCATTTTATGAAATCTACCTTCTGCTTTCCTGGAGGTCATTTGGTCTTGCACATTTACCAAGTCTCTTTGAATGCTTGAGTGGCTGGATCTCTATGAGATGTCTGATTGGTACCATCTAAAGATGTGAGAGGATTCTCACCATTAGTCGATAACTCTAGATTGAGCCAAAATCAAGTGGGCTTCCATTACAAAGAGAGCAAATACTTTAGCCAAGCTTGCCAAGAAGGCAAAGAAGCAAGCCATGGTGGCTAGAAAAAAGTTACTAATGGCCGAGGAGGAGCTCTCCACCATCTCAGATCTTCTTTTGATCACCAAACATGAAAATCATGTGCTGAAAGTTAAGATGACAATGTTAAAGACTGCAGAAGAGTTTTTGAGTCACTTCCTTTCACCTATGGAACGGGAGGATCTTAAGTGAGCAGCTTTGAATCCTAAACATCACAACAACTAATTGATCATTTAGTTGGGCTTGGCAACTTGAAGTATGCTGATTTGAACAAATTTGCTGCATTCTACACCAGTTTTGAGGGACCCTCTGGGGACGACTCGAACACTGAAGATGAACGAGGGTCTTCTAGACTTATTCCTGATACTTGGACAATTTTTATTTTCTGAAAAAAACTTTTTTTAAAGTATATATAAATAAAATCTTTTGTAAATATATAAATCTTTATAAATTCCTTTAAGTTTAAAATGGAGTGGAATCATACATTCATTTTTCATATCTTTGACTGTTTTACTTTTATAATTTCGTTGTGGTATTTGCTTTGTGATGAGCATGCATTTGATGGACGACTCAAAAAATATGAAAGATCATTGTTCATTTTTTTATTTGTCGTAGCCCAACACAAGTCTTACACTACTTGGTTCATTTTGCTTTGGTTAGTTTTTTCTCTTCTATCGGCCCACACCTTTTGGTAGAACATAGACAAATTTTGTCCTTGCCTTCATGGAGGTAACCATTGTGACTCGTTGTTGAGGAGGGAGCCTCCTCCAGAGCTATATAGATGTTGAGCTTAGTGGCTAGCTTTCTTCATGCTTGGTGTTGTGGGTTAGTTTTATTGTTGGCCATCAATCAGATTTCTATAACATTGCCTCGTTCACTTTTGCTTTTTGATATTATCATCTGGCTCAAATCTTACACTTTCAACGTCTAACTTGCTCTGTCAAATTAACGACTCGGCTGGGTGTCACCTTTCGCCATGTCTTCGACATACCTTGTTTTTGCGTTCGCAAACGTAACTGTTGAGTCTCACTACTGACATGATTTTCACCTTATCCTTCATGGAGCTTGTCGCTATCAGGTAGGGAACCACCTTTAAAGCTTTAATTTTTATGCTAATCAGATCATTTTAGAGCCGCCATTAACGTGATTTTTTTTATTAAGTTCCTCAAGTTTCAATTAAACCTGGGAGGTCATTCAAGTAATTCATCATAATAGTAGAAACTTTTAAAAATAATAGTCCCTTTTTGTTTTTTGATTTGGGTGCTAGCTGCTTAGCTCAGGCTGAGCGGTGTGCTAGAATCGCCGATCGACTTTATATAGCTGTCGGAAGCCAGCCATCCATTTTGGGGTACTCACCTCCTAGTCAAAGCCTACAAAAAGATGAGGGAAATGCCATTTCATGCTTCAGATATGTTGTGTGAGCTCCATATCATGCTCCCTATTTAAGATTCTTTGATATGTGCTTCTCCTCGTTGGTGTCACTTCCCTTCTTGTTTGCAACATGCTCCAAGCTCACCACTTTTTTTAGGATATTGAATCAAAATTTGTCATGTGAGGTATGCCCAAGAGTCAAAGCTATAGAAATCTAGATGGAGAAATATAGAGAGATAAAAAAAAATAAAAATGCACACCTAAACTCGCCTCATAAGGGTGAACTCGGGTATAGTTGGACTTTATGATCTATTTTATATATTGTAACTTTAGGTTACAAGAGAAAATGTGAGAGAGATATTCTTATAGAGTATGGGCTTAGAGAGAATAGCCAAAAAAAACCCCTTTTACATGCATTGGACCCTTCTATATAGACCATAGGAGGACATAAAATGAAAAATTATATATTTGCCCCTACTTTAATAGGGGGACAAATGATATTATGATCTTTTGTCATCCCTTTTTGTATTTATAACAGATTTTAACATCTTTTGATGTGTCTTGACCTTCTGGTCGGCAGATCCTTGACTCAGTTGACCATGCTGACCAATAAGTGATTCCAATTTTTTTTTCCACCAATTGCTACTGCATATAATACAAAATTAAATCAATGGGATGGACAACCTAGTGATTTTTCTCCACCGTTGGTTTGGCTCTACATATCCCTAATACAATTATATTCATTTTATAAGATATTTATGCAAGTAATATATAGAATATAAATGCATAATCAATATTATCCCCATAGTATTTAAATATATACATTAATCGACTATTTCTAAAATTTGACCAACTTTTAATTTTCTAATTTGTTGGTCGTAGATCTGCAGCTCCGCCGTATTGAGTTTCTCTTCCAATTAATATATCTTTCTATAAAATTCCAAATTATTTATCTTAATGGTGTATATAAAAAAGTAATTAAAAATGAACTTATTCTAACTGGGGGGTGTAAACGAGCCGAACACGAGCAGGCCATGCCCGGCTCGTGTTCGGCTCGTTTATATTTCGAGCTCAAAAAGTATGTTCGTGTTCGGCTTGTTTGCTTAACGAGCCGAACACGAGCTGTTCAAGAACAAAGAGTCCTTTTAGCAACCCTAATCATGTAGTCATAAGACAATAAGGGTTTGAGCAAATTTTAAAATTATTATTTATATTAAAACATCCTTTGACTCTAATTTAATAATTTTTATTCTATTTTCTTAATCAATATTTTAATTGGTTATAAATCTTTGTAGCCTTATAGTCAAAACGAGCTGAAACGAGTCAAAATGAACCGAACACGAACGAAGACATTTTAGTTCAAGTTCGGCTCGTTAACTTATTGAACGAAATTAACGAGCTGAACACGAGCATCTTAACGAATCGAACACGAGTTGTTCGCGAACAACGAGCCGTTTTGACAGCCCTAATTCTAACCATTCTTTTCTAATGCTTAATATAAAAAAATGCACCATACATAACTTATTTTAAATTATAAAACTTATTATATCCAATTTGCCAAACCACTTTTTCTGATCATCTTTTGAAGGAGATTCAAATTTGCTCCTTTATTTTTATCTTTGATATTATTGATGGTCTACTTATAGGGCTTAAAGCTACAAAAAAATATGTTATACTAAAAAAAAATATTAATAGAAGAAAATATATTTATAATAAAAAGTAATATTAATATAAGGAGGCTTTTGACCACCTCCAAATGTCACATGGAAGAAAGATATAGAGATGCTAAATCAAATGATAAGATTTAGAAAAGGCACTCATTAAAATATTTTTTTTAAAAAAAAATTGATTTAAGGACACTGCATCCATACTTGATGCGTGCTAGAAAAATTTGCGGCGGGAGAGTAACGAATTATCGTCTTAGCGTTGTACGAGAATTCAACATATACACAGATGAAAGGGAAACAAGCAGTGATGACTCCAGAAACTTTTACGTGGAAAACCAGATAAGGGAAAAATCATAGGGCATGACCTAATTGCGAAAATCCATTATTGATTGATGATTACAGAAATTTCTTGTCCCATAGACGAGAAAGGGTTACTAGATTTTTAGATTGCTTCGTCAATTGATTACATCTGGTCAGTGATGATTGATAATGAATGGTGGTGATTGAAGATAGATGACGGAGGTCAACGGAAGTCGACGGTGGTCGAGGAAGGTGAGCGGTGGTCAATAGAGGTTGATGGTGGTTGACGGCGGACGACAGTGGTCGCTGAGTGTCTGTTGTGGTTGACGGCGGATGGCGGATGACGGTGGTCGCTGATGGTCGGTGGTGGTTGACGCGGCCGTTCATGGTCGATGAAGATCGGCGGTGGTCGCTGGCGGTCGGTGGTGGTCGACAGCGATCGAAGATGACAGAGATGATGTTGCTTGAACTCCTCAAATCGTCAAGTTCTCTCTCCAGCCTCCTCCTCATGTGAGGAGTGAGGCTTTATTTATAGTGTTCTGGGTGCAATTAATCCAGAAATATGAATCATTTTGATAGAACGGTCTGGAGAGCTTCCCTCGATTAGTTGTCGTTTGATTGACATTTAAGTGTCTTAATGATGTCGGAATTGAGCAATCTTAGGCTCGTTGGATTCGACTTGTCGAGACGCTTGATTCGACTATGAACTCGCTAAATTCGACATCCGTTTGACCTTCCAAATGTGTCTGGAAATCTTCTAAGAGTGGTTTAATGATTTGATCTGGGCTTGATCTGACTTGGATTGGACTAACTTTGATATCATTAGGTTCGTCTCATCAAGTTGGTAAATTTGACTATAAGTTTGCTTAAATCGAAGCTCAGGATGACTTTTTATCAAGATTTTAATATTTCTTGCTTAAAATATTTCCTCGAGATTCGTGCCGGATGATGAAAATTTGTTGTTGGCGTATCAGTTGCCCCCCTATTTTCGGACGATTCTAATTTGATCGTCCAAAAATATCCAGATCTTGATCTTTTTTATTTTTCACTTATGTATATTATTTTTTTCCTTGTATATAAGAATAATTTATATCCTTATATTTTCAAGGAGCTTATCTCAGTTCAGTCTGCAGGATTTTTTCTTCTTCATGCAGGTGATGAGTGTTCAATCCTGCTCAAACAAATAGTTATAAAAATTTTTTAAACAGGCATGTTTTTCGGGCCAGCAGGCTTGCTAGTCTGAAAATGAAGAGATGGACTGACAGTATATCAAAACGGAATCGAAAATTAAAGATGAACCCCAAAACCAAAAATTTAATAGAGGAAACTGTTTATATGTATGTATGTGTGTGTATGTGAGTTCAGAATATTGATCCCACAATGAGTGATTGAATTAAATTTAAGAGAAGTTCTAATCTACTAGGTTTATTTCTTAGCCGAAAATTGAAATTAAGAAAAAGTTATAAAAACTACTCCTACTGAATTGCAATCTAGTTTAAAGGTTATCTCCTACATAAATCTTACTTATCCTAATTGGTTTGGTGATTATCAAGTTGTAAATCTACCTTCCCTTGCAATGGCTTAAGTGGTAGTAAACTGTCAATTGTAAATGTAGCTAGAGAAAAATAGGATCAAATATCTTCTTTACCCTCTTTTGAGTGCATAAAGAAGTTTAATTAAATTTATTTTAATTTCTTAAGTCCCAACTTGAACCAATCAAAGACTATATCCCTAACATTTGCATCTCTCTATAAAGCAGTTACACCAAACCCATAGATCAATGTGAATACCCTAGTTGCTCTATCATAGCTCTCATGAGCTATTATGAATCACAACACATTTTGACTAATCATTTGGTCAAAATGAGAAGTAATGAAATTCATAAAGTTATTCATAACATTCAAGACTAAAAACCAACTTTTGAAACAATTTGCAATCCTACACAATCTACTAAACCATTACAAGGAAAAGGTAAGAAGACTACTCAGAAAGCATTGAGAAAACACCACAATACATTTCTGAACATAAATAAATCCACTGTAGATGTGTTTACAGAACTACAAATATAAGAGTACACAATCCAGAGCTTTGTCACTCCTTACAAATCATTGAGAATGCTTCACCAAGGATTTCTTGCTCCCTTGCTGCTATTTTGAACACTCTATTTAATATTCAACTCAAATTCCTCATCAAACACTCAAAGAAACCTATCTTATTCCTTACTACATGAAACCCCACTTATTAATTCCTCAAATAGCCTTTTTTCTCTTCTCCCAATAGCTCTTTTATCTGACTGATAACTCTCCAAATCATTTAAAGGAATCACAGAAAAACTGCCCAGGCAGTTTCTGGGCCTAGGCATCAAGCTCTTTATATACTAGTTTTGGTAGAGGCGCTTAGGTGCCCAAAAATCTGGCACTAAGGTGCTGAGGTAGTGGTACCTTAGCGTCCATTGGCTGTTGATTAGGCACCAACCTCTCGGTTTCCTTGGTTGGGACTGACGCCTAGGCACCCAAAAAATCTAACGCCAAGGCGATGGTCACTTGTGTCCTCCATAGCTCCAAGTCACATCTACTTTGCTCCATTTCTTCTCCACTTCGATCCACTTCTAATACATATTGTATCGGTAAGAAAATTATAAAAAAAAACCTTTCTTTACAAGGCATTTCATCCATAAATATGTGCAAAACATAAAGAAAGTTTAAAATTCTTTTTTACATATAAAAATCCCCCAAATTTTAATGTTACTTATCCTCAAGTAACACAAGAATATTAATACCAATTTAATTTAATTTGAGAAAGTTAGTTTCATTAAAAATTAGGAATAGTTTTGCATCAGAAAATTCATAGTGCAAATTTGGAATAGTTCTAGTAAATAAGTCTAACCCTAGTGTAAGAGAATGCCTTTCATCTAACTATGAAAACCTTATTTCCTATTTAATTTTAAAAATCAATAAATACTTGTTAACTAAGGTACCTTATGGTGGAAAAATAGAGTTTAAGCTTTCCATTAAAAAGACTTACTAGTAAATCTTACATACAAGTAACTTAGAAATGTAGTGTAGCTTCAACTTAAAAAAGAATCCTGTGAAACCAAATTTTGTTTAAGCTTCTTCTCAAGCTTCTCCCCACTCAATATTTTTTCTTTTAATCACTATCTTTCATGCTTTAGGATGTTTATTTCAATTCTTAGCATAATTTTAGGAGGATTAATATAGTTTGATAGTCATTTAATAGTTTTGAATTCTACTATCATTTTTCTAAAGTAAAACATACCACATTCTACTACTTTTAAAATTTTTAAAAGTTTGATTTTAAGAGTAGCTCAATTCTTATATAGTGTATATCTAAGGACACCTAGTTTTACAAATATATAACTCATTTCAAAAATGAACAGTGAAACCATTTATCTATTTTTGTACTACATGTTAACTTAACACAAGTCTAGTCTAGTTTACATATAATTCAAAATAAAAGATATTATGTCTTTTCTTTTTCCAAATTTCAGTAATTTAAAGTTAACACCACATACCTCAAATCCATTTTAAAACATAACAATTTAAATAGAGGTTACCGAGGATAAATAAATTTAAGATTTAAAAAGTTTTTCTCACCCCAAACTTAACTTTCAACATATTATGCAATGTAAAACATGAATATAAGCAAGGAGAAAATAACACAAAAATACTTTCCACCACATGTGTCTATCAACAAAATTGATTGGTATAAGAAGGAAAAACATATATGCAATAACAAATAAATCACATCTAAACAATATTAAAATGAAATTACGTCAAAGAAAGTTTAATTATTACAATAGATAAATAAAAACTAGTCCACAACAACCAATTTAAACAAATGAAGAGAGTTTAATAACAACAATATAAAAATATAAATATAATCCAGTACAACCACATAACAATAAATAAATAAATAATGTCCACTACATCCACAAACAAATAAATAAACCTAAATCACTCCTCGTCCTCATTATCATCATGATCTTCTTTGTCCTTTTCTTCCTCTACTTCCATAGATTGACTGGCGTGCTCGTGAATTTGATGAGGTGGATATACCGGAAACTCAATCAAATTATCTCCACCAATCCACTGATTTTCTTACACATCTCTACTTTAACAACTTGGAGCTTAGCACGATGATCAAATTGACATTTATACAGTAAATCCAAGTGTGAAAAATGTTATGCTAATCTATACACCTCACCTTATAAAATTGTAGTATCATTCTCTACCCTTTTCAATTATTGTTCAAATGAACCTTTTAGAGTAGTGGGCTGTGGATGATAAGAAGTAGAAGGACATGGTTGTGCTATATCTAATCCTTTCTTGAAATATGCATGTCCCTTGTATAATCCAATGTGGATATTGGATTTAATGAATGAAGAATATCCTCCCCACTACTAACAACAACTCCAGCATGCTGACACAAAGAAAGGATAGTAGATGGGTGCCACAAACCGAGGGTAGTTCCCCCACTTGTGAATTCTACTATTGAGTAATGAATAAGGGACCCTAAATCAATGGATTTATTGTTATGGATACAATAACTCAATAAAGCTTGATCCATAGTCACTTCACTAGTATTAGGAGAATGAAGCATTTTAGCTGAAATGAAAAAAATGTCAAGCTTTCAATATTCCATTTAATTTGGAAGCAAAGAATTTGATCATAATACCCTCATTTGTTTTCCATTTTCCTCTACTATCAGTTAAGGATTTGATAATATCATCTTGATAATCACTAATAAGAGTAGAATCTGCATAGAAGTAATAAAGGAGATCTCTTAAAGAAAATAACACATTGACGTGGGATGGATAAATATCCACAAGTTTCTTTCTCACAAAGACTAATCCATCAATAAATTCAAGAAGTTTAACATAAAATTATCTTATAACAGGGACCACAACAACAAATGTGTTATAACAAAATTCTTCCCAGTGCCTACTTATGATCACCCATTCCACTGCTCCGTAGGGTTAATGAGTCCTTCTCAGTAATCAACTTCTTAGACACCAAGGTGTCATTGTAATGCTCCCGAGCTTTAGAGCTTACAAACTTCTCGTTGTCAAAAGATGATTTAGACTTGCTTCATTTGGTTTTGGGAGCCATAGGTAAGTAGCAACGATGAAAATGCAAAGGAATGAAGCTAAGAAATGATGTGGATGTGAACAATATGCTAGTTATAGGCTAAATAAAATTCTCCCCAACGTTCCTCAAATTTCACCCTCTCCTCCAAAAATTTCAAAAATTCCCAAATTAAAATTGGAAAAACAAGCTTAGGAAGTGGATTTTACCTTATGGAAGTGAATTCCACTCACCAAACCTTCAAGGATCAATAAAAAAGGGATGGTAAAGGTAAGCCCTAAGTATCACCTCTCATTTGCTAAAGAAGAGTCGGGGAGGAGGTTTTGTGAAAATGCCCTAAAGTAGGCTAGTTTAGGCATTCTGCAGAGCAAGAGGGAGCAATGCCTAGGTACCATGATAGCAGTGCCAGGGTGCTACTCTGCCTATGATGTGGTGCCTTGGTGTCTGATTTTATTGGCGCCTAAGCGCTTAGTTTGCTTCTGACACTTTGGTGACAAGAGCAATAATGCCTATGTGTCGGACCCAAATTTGGTCCTGGTCTCCTAATTTACAATTGTTGATACTCCAAAAGTCCTTAATCACACCTAATAAGCACACATAATCACAATTCTATGCTAAAGATAAATGATGATCAATCATCTTCCTTCTCATCACATCTCCCTTTTCCAACTTCTCATCTTTAACTGAATCTCCTTCAATTGAATATCAGGTGCTTTACACATATTTGTAAAGATATTTTAGCCTAGATGACACCTTTACTATTGGCTTATGTTTTGTTAACCTCTAAGTATTATACTGCTCATTAAAGTATACACCTCTGTTATTTCAATGAAAAGATCATCCACATGCTCCTCTATTAGTTGGTTTATTGAACCAACATGATGGAAGAACAGGGTCAGAGATAAGAAGTAATGAATTAAGATAGACATGTCCTATGTCCAAACTCAGCATGTCCCCTGTAAATCCTTATGCTTGGTTGAGAGCTAGGGTGTGGAGGACAAGGTTGTTCCTACTACCACAAAAGATATATTAAAGTTCAGTCACAAAGAGAAGATTAAGAATTCACCTCCCACAATTCATACACTCCTAATCAAATAAAATCACACACAATTCTAAACGTTAAAACATAAATACAAACACTCCACATCACAATAAACAAAAACACACAAACACAAATACAAATCTAAACACAAACTTAGGTTGCCTCTCTAGAAGCGTTTAGTTTAACGTCCTCAGACCGGTGAATCCATATATTTACTCGGGTTGGCACAACATTAAAATCTCATTAACTACGGGCCTCTCACCACCTAAGTAGGGTTTGATTCTCTATCCATTAACTTTAAATACTCCACTATTTTTAGGATCTTTAATATCAATTGCACAAAAAGGATAAACTTTTACTACAGCAAATGATCCTGACCACCTAGACTTGAGTTTTCTGAGAAATAATTTCAATCATGTATTATACAACAAAACATTGTGCCACTTTTTCATTTTCTCTTTATAAATTCTTGCATTTTTATAAGATTCTTGTCTAATTTCATTGAGTTCATTTAACTATTGTAATTTTTTCTCATCAGCTTTCTTCATATTGTAGTTGAATTCCTTAACAACTCAGTAAGGTTCTTATTCTAATTCCACTAGTAAATGACACGTTTTGTCAAATATGGGCCTATATGGAGACAATCCTATAGGTGTTTTATATAAAGGCTTATAAGCCCACAATGCATTATCTAATTTCGAAGACCAACCCTTTCAATTAAGATTAACAGTTTTTTATAGAATCCTTTTGATTTCTCTATTAGATACTTCTGCCAAACCACTCATTTGAGGATGATATACTATTACAATCCTATATTTAATTCCATACTTAGTCAATAATTTCTGATTTTTTCTATTCTTAAAGTGGCTCCCCCCATCACTAATGATCACTCTAGACAAATCAAATTTGTTAAAGAAATTCTTCTTTAAAAATTTAGTTACACTTTTAACATCACAATTTTGAAAAGCCACTGTCTTGATTCATTTTGAGACATAATCCACAACTATCAAAATATATGAATTCCCTAATGATGGTACAAGGGGTCCCATAAAGTCTGAACCCTAAACATAAAAAATTTTAATCTCGAAGGTAAAATTTAAGGGCAATAT
>NEWO01000613.1:274432-285601 GCA_003013225.1 Phalaenopsis aphrodite | reverse complement strand
TTTTTAATATCAAAAGTAGCAGTTACATTGAAAAGAGATGAGAGTTCTCTCTACATGAGAATTCAAGAGAGGAGCCCCTCTCCATTTTTACATGCTATGAGCTCCTTATTTATAAGAGAAAAATGGATGAAGTCCAAAATTACATGTTTTCCCCTACTTTAATGGAGGGAGTTACAAGTTATTACTTCATTTTTATTAATGCTCAACTTTGATAGGGAAGTTACAGGTTTTTATGATGAATTTTTATAATCAATATTTTAATAAGGAGTTACAGGTTTTATGGTCCATTTTCATATTCATAACCTATTTTAAGAACATTTTCGTCATTTATCTTTTCGTTTGGACTATTAGATTGTTTCGAGATGCATGTAGACCGTTTTTGGATGTACATATTAAGCTTTTCGATTTTCTTACTTCTTAATAGTGATATCTATGACGAGGATAAGAAAATTTTTAAACAAAAAAATATGATTACACGTATCATTGATTATACTCCCTATTTAGGCACTCTCTACGCTCCGTTCTTGCCTTTTTTGTGCTATATCGCAGGCTTAAAAGCTTTTTTCTTCGAATCGACTCTTTGGCCAGTGTTGCGTTGAGTTGTTCGCTTGTGTTGATTTGATTTCGTGTGTTGACTAGCTACTCTGCTTCTAATGAAATCATTGGTCATGATATCATCCAGATCGAGTCTCAGTCTTTAACAATCGCATTTGCTAGGTGGGATCATCAGTTACTCGCTTATCCTCAAGTTTTTTGTTTGCTTAACCTCAAAAGGGTGTCTTTTGTTTGCTCGCCTTGGAGGGCATTATATTTTTTTTTTGCTCGCCCCAGAGGGGAGTTTTTTATTTGTTTGCCTTAGAGAGGAAAAATTATTGCATACGGACCGCATGCAGAGATGCATGCGGTGTCCGATCTACACCGTAGATTACAGTGATCTACGGTTGATTGCATTATCAACGTAGATCACCGTGAGTTACAGTGTATATCGGACACCGCATGTCATGCAGTGTCCGTATGCAATAATTTTTCCGAGGGAGTCTTTTATTTACTCACCACAGAGGGAATTTTTTTTTACTCGCTTCGGAGGGGAGTTTTATATTTGCTTGCTTTGGAGAAGATTTTTTTTCTTGCCATAGAAGTGTGTTTTTTGTTTGCTCGCCTCAAAAAGGAGTTTTCTCTTTTGCTTGCCTAGTAAAGGATTTTTTTTCTTTGGTCTCCCCATAATGGAGTTTTTTGTTTTCTCCCTAGAGAGGAGTGTCTTTTCTATTCCCTCGGAGGGGAGTTCTTTATTTGCTTGCCCTGGAGGTAAGTTTTTTTATTTGTCCCGCCCCAAAGCGGAGACTTTTGCTTATAACGTCTTGTTCACTCACTCGAAACCGAACTCGCCGGGTCTTAGTTGAACCTGTAACAACATTAGAGAAACTTGTGTCATAGCACAAGATAAAGTGTCAATCGCTTGGAATGTACCAACCCCGTGCATATGTAATGTCACATTCAAATATTTTATTATTTTTTTTACTTGGTGTTTTTTATTATTGGAAAATGATAAGTATGCAAATAACAGACGGTATTTTTAATTAATAATTAAAAAAATTAAATAAATAAATATTTTTCTTAATTTCTAATTACGTTACATAAAATTATAAAAATTTTAAAAAATTAACTGAATAATTTGATTTAAGTCTAACTAAATTATGTCCAATATTTATTTTTAAGTTTATATAATTTAATCTAATTTAGTTGTCAAAATAATTTCTTAAAAAAATAATAATGATTTTTGGTGACAATGTTTCACTAGTTATCCCACTTAGGGTCAGTTTGGGCAGCTTATTTGATGCGGTGGCGTTTTGAAAACGCAATTGGTCTGTTTGGGTAAACTGTGTTTTGACAACTTATCGTTTTCAAAAAGCCGAAAACAGCGTTTTCACACCGAACTTATCTAGGTGCGGTGACAACTTTCTGACAGCGATCCGACTTTTCCAAAAAAATAAAAAATTGTAATAGCCACCGCACCTAGCTTATCGACATATTATTTTTTAATCAGCTGATTATTCAATAAGCTGCAACTGTCCCAAACATACATAATCATATATATATATATATAAAAACTGCTACAGAGTTTTAAATACTAGATCTTATTTTACATATATAATATATGTCACCTTATTTATGCGTGATATTAATAATTTATAGGGTAGAAAGGTAAAAAAAATTAAAGTTTGGGTGCTATATATAGAGATAAACATGAATTAAGGGGTATTTATGTAAATTTTCATTAATTTTATTTAATTAGTCACATTTAAAATTCTATCCTAATTTTAATTATATTGTTTGGAGCTAGAGTGAAAAGCTGTGCAAAGATTTAATTACCATTATTATTTTTAAAATTATTTTAACAATATAATTAAATAAATTAATATCAATTTAAAAATAATTATTTGACATAATTTAATTAAATATAAATCCGATTATTAAGTTAAATTTTTTATTTTTTATAATTTTAAGAAATGTATTTAAAAATAAAGAAAATAATTATTTAAATTATTGTTGATTTATTTCATTTTAATTATTAATTAAAAATAAGGTATGCTATTTACATAAATACCACTTGCTATAATAAAATAAGGTGTTGGAAGTAATTTGATAAAAATGCTTATTCATGCTCCCAGTCCCTTGATTTAAGTGAGTGCTGCTTTCTAAAATTTGGCCTCTTCAACTAGGTCACCATAACATGTAAAGAAACAGTTTCATGTTGTCAATAGGTGGATAAAATATTATGTGCGACGTGTCACAGACTAACTCATCTCAAGTCATTCGTGCGGTTTTAGCATTCTTTCTTGGCACTAAATCAGCTTAACCCTCACAACGTTTGGGCTTGTAAGCACAAAAAATTACAGGAAGAAGAGCAGGGAAAAATATTGGAGAAAAAAGCATTTCATCAAGAAAAAGCGATTGCAGCACTTGAATGTTTGACAACCTTGGATGGATCCATATGAGGGGGAGGGATTACTATTTATAGTCCCCTCCGAGTCTAAGAAAATCTTTTAGATTACATTAGAATTGTCTAGTTTGTAGAGAGTTCTACATCATTCTTTTATTTATATACATAGCCCCAGATCTTTCTAGGTTATTCTTGAGTTTTCATTGGAGTTTTTCTTCTAATATTCTCTAGAATGCGGTAGAGTATTCTAGAGTTACTTGGATTACTCTCCTCCATCAGTTCTTTTCTAGAATCTTCTATCTCATTGTTGTCTTGTCAATTTCTTTAAAGTTTTGCAGAGTGACAGACAGCTACACATCTGGATGACGGTCTTTATATGCTGCAATGTGATGCACGGCGGTATGGTCGTTTCCATCATCTGGAAGCGTGGTTCGTCACAAATAATATTTTTTTCCGGTAAAAATCAGCCAAGCAGTAGTTCAAGCTTGACGGTTCATCCACTGATTTTTGTTGGACTAGATAACAAATTCATTAAACTAATTAAGCAGAGTCAAACTATAGGCAATACCAAACCGACTAAATCATTAGCAAAACCAAACCATAACATTGTTGGGTTTATTCAGTTCGATTTTTGCTTACCCAAAATTTAAAACTTCTGTTTTGAAAATGCTAAAACCATAATATAATTAAAATATAAGGAGAAAATGAAAAAAAAAAAGTTATTTTTCTTTACCAAAGTATGTATAAAAAATCTAGTCCAAAACATTTGCATTTAAAGCTTTTGGAGCACCCTATGAGACAAGCCTACTCTCCACAAAAAAATGAGCAATATGAACTTCAATGATGAATTTCACAACATCACCACATAGACCAAAGACAAAAGAATGAAAGAAGATGGCTAGGAGAATGAGACACTCTATAAGCATCACTTAAACCAAAGTTTTCTTTGAAAACTAGCATTTGTTTCCATTCCATTGCGATATGAGGGTAGAATTAATGGTTTAAAGTTTTAGTGCTTTCTTTAGAAAGCACAAGTATTCATGTTATTACACGTAATATTGGAGTTCGTGTCTTGTCCTGTCGGCATAATAGTAAGGAGAACAACCAAGATAGTACTTAATACCTTCCTAAATGCAAAACTAGTGCCTACATGCATCCATTTTTTTTCAAATGAGGCTTAATTGTTATGTATTTAATTTACATATCTCATTTATACGATAATGATCTTTCATATCACATAAAAATATCATCATTTTAACTTTTAAAAAGTGAAATACATCTTTTCATGTATAAGGAAGATGACATTTATGTACAAAATTGAAATTTAGGCGTTAACAAAATCTGTTGACCGGTAGACTAACTGAGTCTAAGATTTATGGCGTAATGTTCAATCCAAGCAAAAGCACCCACCATTTGTCTACCACTAATGCACGGGATGCAAAGGTAACTCATGGAAACATGGATCGTCCCATTTTTTTCATAGACATTGGATGAAAGGAATGGTGCATAACAAATGAGCTTTCTTGGGATAGAGGTGCATCATAAGATACATTTATAATACCATCTGAGTTCAGAGTATCCATGGAAAAAATTAAAGGAAACCAAGACATAATATAGATTACAAAAAATGATGGTATTATTATATCCCCTATCATAATTATTCAGTAATTGTTTGGTTACAAATATTATAATTCGACCACAACAATCATATTTGATGGCTACAACAATCATACTTGATAGAGATTTGTTTGTATATGCCTTATAATAATCAAAACTCAACATTGCATACATAAAGGTAAAGTATAGGAGCTAGATATGTAAAAATATAAGAATAGTGTGATATTTATGTAAAGAAGAAAGTGCCTAAATAATTCCAAGGCTTTTGATGAGGTCATTTTAGTTCTAAAGTTCATGAAAGTGCTAAAAAACCACTGAGGAAGCTCGTGTTTATATATCTAACTCTTAAACTTAATATTTATATTTATAATATTTTGATTTCTAAAGTCATGAATTATAAGGCGTATTCAATTAAAAAAAATAAGTGATGATAATATTTTTGATATGATATTAAAAATTTTAAAATTATTCATGTAAATATTAATTTTTTAGAGATTTACATATGTAAAAATTGTTAGGAATGTACATGAATGTCTCTTTTATTTATATATTAATTAATTTTAAAAAATAAATATTAAGACTTCAATTATATTTCATTTATCTATCATTTTGACCCAAAAAAAAAAAAACAAATAAATATAAGGTAGATCAATATGCATGCCATTTATTACTTCTGATTAGTCGTACTGGCCTAATTTTAAGATTAGATATTTTTAAAACAATAATTTTTTTTTTAACAAAAGATACTCAAACATAGTTTTATTTTTCATATTATCAAAATATATTAAAATTATGTTTATTAGCTTGGAAAATTTCTGGTTATATTTGATAAGCTATATGTAAAATTATTTTGATTTTATCGTTTTCATAATTTTTTTTTCTCAAAGTGTTATTGTATGGCCGAAAGTGTCAGGATTGGATTCAAGGTGTAAAATCTGAATTAGGTTCAAGGTGTAGAGTTAGATGACTCGTTAGGCAGACTAAACAGCTTGGCCAAAGCGATTTGATCAAGTAACTCTATCACAAAATTTGAAATGATCGCTCGTCAATAATGATTGATACACAAATGTTGAGCTGAGGCAATATGATACCTCGCCCGAAGATCAACTCTACCGGGCGATTAACTCACTAGGAGATCAACTCACTCGAGGGTTGAGCTAGGAAACAAGACCATTACTAGAAGAGAAAAGTTTAGGAAAAAAGCATTTGTGAGGAATAATTACCAATACATGGTGTTAACCAAAAATATTAATTATAATACCCAAGTCAGAAGAAGACAAAAGGGATAGATTAAAGATCTTTTGGCATATATGTATAAAAAATAGTTTACCTGTAACATATAATCTCTCCATGCTATAAAAATGTTTGAACACTATAATATAGAACGGATCAAAGTTGTATTTCTTTCGCATTCTCCCCTTATATTTTGTGCTCAAATCTATTCTTTATTCTAGCTCTTTTCTAGAGTGTGTGAGTCCACACAAAAAAAAAAAAAGAGTTGTGAAAGGAAAAGAGAGAAGTAGTAGAAAAATCTCTAGCAACATCGAATGCATTAAAGAGCTTCTGGTGTAACAAATCAATCAGCTAAAATAATATATGATGACATTGATAGTAGAGTCCCCATGACATGTACCAAAGGTAATACCAAATGTCTTTCTTTCACACTAGAATATACAGCGGCACCCGACATTGGTATGAGAAGAACCATGTCCTCTACTATAATGGACAAGGATGAAATATGCTATCTTTAGATGAAGATTTTCCTCTTTAACTTAGCAAAGGGAGTGAAGGTGAAGTAAAACTTTGAGGCAGCATGTGCTAAGAAATGTCATTTCTAGGGTGATTGATGAGGTCGATGCCCATGAAAAGTTCAAAATTCCTTCATTGGAAACTTATAAGGGAAATTTGACCATGCTGACCACACTACGTTGGTTAAATTAGTCTTATGTTAAATTTGGACAAATAGCACTTTCAAGTGCTAGTTGTTATTCATGGCTTTAAGGAAATCAATACTATGGCAGTTCAATAAACTTGCCACTATGAGAGATAACAGCTTTTGCAACTCTAAGCACAAATTCATGGTGTATTTTGCCAGTAATAAGATATAACAAAAAAGCTTATAATTCTATTATTTCCTTTTTCAATTTGATCTCTATGGCTGCTACCTTGCTTTTATAAGCCCACCATTTTGGCTTTTGCATTCACAACCTACAAACATCTTTGTGGTATATTTAAAGTAACAAAAATAGTCCACACTTTTACAATTTTCGAAGGACCACACATGTTTGCCATAATTATCCATTCAAGTACGTCTACCATGGTGTTATAGCCATGATTAGTTAATCATCCATCTCTCAATTTAATACAAGCCTCTAGTGCTTAAAATAATTAACTGCTCAATTAACAATTAGTTTTAAGAAAAATAGCAAAACAACTAATATAAATAGATAGAAGACCAAATGTGCAGAACTATCATAATAAATTTAAAATAGAACATAATGGATGTTACATCTAGCCCCTAATAGAGGATTTCTAGTGAATTTATAAGATACGAATAAATATAAGGAAAGCATAATCATGTTTATAACAATAGAGGATAGAAAGAAAGAAAAGGAAGATCGGGAAAGCACCAAAGAGTTCCACAACACTCTGTTCTTAACTAACAACTCAGCCGTAAAACTCCCTAAAGATTCTCACAAGTTTATCTACAAAAAAATAGAAAAACACTCTCTAAACCTTGAAAAGGTTTGCTCCAAGATACATACCTTAATTTGTTTCTCATCATTTCCTTAAATAGATTTATTTAGTTGGCTTCAATATTGGAAAATTGAGAAAAAGTTTGTCCAAAGTTGGTTAGGCTATGTGTTAAGCGTTGGAGCCTGATCCACGCTTCCTGATCCCGCTCTCCTTGGCGTCGATCTGTGAACCGTAGGCGCCAGCGTATGCCACAAAGCTTCACTTCGCTTCATCCAACTCAACTGTTCCCGCTTTCTTCTCGGCTCTTGCGACTCTCCTTCAGAGTTTAGAAGTCACGATTTTGAGTTCTTCTTCAGGCTTCCTCGGGATAGAGGAAGAATATTTCAGGTTTCCTTGGGATAGAGGAAGAGAAATGCATGGTGTAGTTCTTTGCGGTGAAGGAAGAAGAAAGAAGAAGAAGAAGAAGAAGATTGTTCTCCTTTGGCTTCTTTTTGGTGACTTGTGGCTGAAGAGAAATTGGGTTTATTTCTCTTGTAAGTTTATCTTCTTCGGTGTATCTTGGTGTAGAATTCTTTCGGTGTATCTCAATGTAGAGAGAGAAGAATAGAGAGAGAAAAACAGAGAGAGAAGAAGAGAGAGCAACAAAGTGAGAGATTCCTCTTGTAAGTCGAGGTGATTGACTGGTGTAAATTCCTCAAGTAGTAAAATCCTTTGCAACTCCGTGGACGCAGGCAATTTGTCGAACCACGTAAATCTATATGTTCCGATGTGTGTTATTTTCTGGTGAGATTTTTCTTGTTCTATTTTTCGCTTTATCGATCGTTCTCCTGTTTGGTTTATATATATGCCACATCAACTGGTGTATATCTCGCAACAACTGATATCAGAGGTTTGTTCGGATCTGAGGAAGAATGATGACTACAGATGAAGTGAAGGTTTCAAGGATCAAGAAATTTAGTGGCACAAATTTTAGTTATTGGAGGATGCAAATAGAGGACTACCTCTAGGGGAAGAAACTTCATCTTCCGTTATTGGGGAAAAGACTTGAAAGGATGGATGCGACTGAATGGAATTTGTTGGATTGACAAGTTCTGGGGGTTATTCGATTGACTCTATTGAGGTATGTTGCACACAATGTTGTCAAGGAGAGGACGACTACATATCTCATAATAGCCTTATCAGACATGTATGAAAATTCATCGGCTAATAACAAGGTGTACTTGATGAAGAAGTTATTCAATTTGAAGATGGCGGAAGACGTTTCTATTCCTTAACACTTGAATGATTTCAATACTATCACAAATCAATTATCTTCTGTTGAAATTGATTTTGATGATGAGATACGTGTACTGATATTGTTGGCATCGTTGTCAAATAGTTGAGAAACAATGAGGATGGCAGTTACAATTCTGCAGTTAAATCTAAACTGAAATGTGATGATATTTGTGATTTGATTTCGGCTAAGGAGGTGCGCAGAAAAGATTTTGGCGAGATCTCAGGTACGAGTTCGGCAATGAATGTTGATTTCAGAAGGAGATGACATGACATGAACTCAAATAAAGAGAGATCGAAATTAAAGTCTGGTCAGCAGGCAACCTGCTGAAATTGTGGCAAGGCTGGCCACATAAAGAGGAATTGCAGGAATCCTAAGAAGATGGAGAATGATAACGCAAATGTGGTATCTGAAGAAATACATAATGCACTAATGCTTATAGTTCATAGTTCTGTTGATGATGGAAGTAAAGAGGAGACTAGGTCAGGGGCACCCATTCCTATTGTTCTAAAGACAGATGGTGGAGAACCACATAGTTATAAACAAATCTTGTAAGATGAAAGTTCGAACAAGTGAGAACTGGCAGAACTTTCACCAGAAAAGAAGACATTACACAACAAGTGTGTTTATCAGGTGAAAACTAAGCATGATGGCAGTAAAAGGTACAAGACTAGACTTGTTGAAAAAGACTTTCAGCAGAGACAGGATATTGCTCATGCAGTTGGAATTGTAAGCAGAGACAAGTAATTCAACAAATAGCTTGGAGGTGCAAAGCTATGTTAACCCTGCTGATATGTTGACTGAGGGTGTTACTCTTGAGAAACTGAAGTTGTGCGCAGGTTCAGTTGGTCTTCTAGAGTAAATCAAGGGCTTTGAGTTGCAGAGGTGGAGGATTCATGGTGGAGGATTCATGTTTGAAGAAAATGGCTAAACTGCCAGTGGAGGATATCAGTTTGAGGAAGAAGACATTGTAGCAGATTTATCTGTCTCCAAGTGGGATATTATTAAGCGCTGGAGCCCGATACATGCTTCCTGACCCTGCTCCTGCACTCCCGATCGTGAAACAATCACAACCCACTCCTCTTGGCGTCGATTCGCGAACCGTAGGCGCCAGCGTCTACCGTGAAGCTTCACTTCACTTCTTCCCTCTCAATTGTTCCCGCTTTCTTCTAGGCTCGTGCGGCTCTCCATTAGAGTTTAGAAGTCATGATTTTGAGTTTTCTTCGAGCTTCCTCGGGATAGAGGAAGAATTCTTCGGGTTTCCTCGGGATAGAGGAAGAGAAGTGCAAGGTGTAGTTCCTTACGGTGAAGGAAGAAAAAAGAAGAAGAAGAAGAAGATTATTCTCTCTTGGCTTCATTTTGGTGGCTTGTGGCTGAAGATAAATTGAGTTTATTTCTCTTGTAAGTTTATCTTCTTCGGTGTATCTCGGTGTAGAGTTTCTTCGGTGTATCTCGATGTAGAGAGAGAAGAACAGAGTGAGAAGAAGAGAGAGCGACGAAGTGTGAGATTCCTCTTGTAAGTTGAGGTGATCGACTAGTGTAAATTCCTCAAGTAGTAAAATCCTCTGTAACTCTGTGGGCGTAAGCAATTTGTTGAACCATGAATATCTATGTGTTTCGCTATGTGTTCATTTCTGGTGTGATTTTTCTTGTTCTATTTTTTGCTTCGTTGATCGTTCTCCCGTTTGATTTATCTATATATCAATCTGGTGTGATTTTTCTCATTTTAAATCTTGCTTCGTTGGTCGTTCTCCTGTTTGATTTATCGATATACCATATCAACTGGTGTATATCTCGCAACACTATGCATAAAGTTCTGATGTATAGGGTCTGAGACCTTTATTTAATCATTTGAAGATGAAGCCCAGGCACCTAAAACTAGTGCTTGGGCTCCTGTGAATTGTGCCTAGGCTCATAATCACAAGCAGATAGGCTTCAAGATGCTAAGATGGCTCTTAGGTATCTTCTAGTGGCGCTTGAGCACTTGGCTCTCAATTTGCTACTTGTTATTGGGCACCCAAGTGTTGGGTATGATTTCTTGCATGTTAAGGTTAGCACCTAGGCACTTAGGTCTAGAATCTAATTTCTTGAATGCTCTGAAATATCATCCCATTTTTTCTTGGCAATGGATTTGTTCCCAATTTGTTTTGTCTTCTATATATGCCCTCTTTGGGCGTTGTCATCCATTTCCATACTTGTTTATTAGGCATCTATATGATAAAAATTAACATATCAGCATAGAAAATTGGTTAAATGATATACAAGCACACAACTTTTTGGTGCATAATAAGTGGCTCAATCGTATTTAAATCTCACTACTATCAAGCTTTCCTACACATAAATATTAAGCAAAAGCCGAAAACCCTAAAGTAATTAAAATCATTGCATAAAATTATAGTCAAATGTTAAATATATTCAAGATACCCTAGCAGCACTATTTAGATTAATCAGAATAAGTTAACAATTCACTATTGATTATTAAGCGAAAGGTTTCGTGATCGAAGCTCACAAACCCCCAAAAAACATAGAAAATAAATTTCATACGTCAACAAATATAGTTCTTTCCAAAAATGCAAGAGGTGATGGTAGTCAACAAAGGAAAGTTTTAGTGGTAGATCATCAACATGAGCAAGTGGCAACA